>VDFB02063132.1:0-22990 GCA_007258455.2 Sequoia sempervirens
GGAGACATCTCAAATGGAATTTCATCAATAAGAAAATGGGTGAATCAAGAATAAAACTGAGTGACTTATCCCTTAATGGGAATGAAGTTAGGACCCTACGAAAGAAAACAAGAAAGAAAAGCAAGGAAAAGAGGGTCCCCTCTTTCAGCAAGGTGCGTGTGTGAAAACTGCACAACAATATCTAGAGTTTCTGGTGGAAGAATGAAGAAGAACATCTTATTATACAAATTTTGTGTTTTCATTGATGTCACCATGTTATATGAGTTTTAACTACAATTTTAAGCTTAAGTTTGATCTGGTATCTAAACCAATATCTAAACCAGTATGCATTTATTATCCTCTGGTATTTTGGTCTGCAATCCTCTACTAATGATTATTGTTGCTTTTGGTTTTTGGAAATGGTTTTTGGATGTTGGAAGCTTGTATGTTCAGAATCTCATGTGCACAGGTACTCGTATGGAGAGTTGGCATTATTCTATTGTTTCTATTAGGTATATCTCTAGCCAACCTAATGTATTGTTGATGTTGTAATGGATTAATTTTTTGTTGTGGATGTAATTGTAGCCTATCTTAGGTCCATTCTGACATGTAGTGTGCTACATGCTTGAATTATTTTTGGAAATATTTTGTACATGCTTGAAGTGGAAAGTTGATCTTTTTGGTGAATAAGGGTTGCATCTAATTAGGCCAACCTAATTGATGCTTGTGGATGAATTAGATATATATTGGATTGTTTTGAGATTGTGGTAGTAGTGAAGAAGTGTGAAGTGTGTGCAAAAGACAAGTATGTGAAGATGATGAAGTGTGTTAAGTCATTTTATTGAGTATTAAAGGAACTGAATTAGCACTTGTTATGTGTAACTTTATTAGTTCATTTTCTGGCTATAAGCCACTTTGTCATTGTATCTTTTGTAGGCAATGAGCCTCCCATTTTGGACAATGAGTCCTAGTAGTGAGCCACCCTTTTGTAATATCTTATAACTGGTTATACTATATTGTGAGCTAACCCTCACTATGGTTTTTCTAATTTTAGGTTTTCCATGTAAAAATCCTATTGTTCATGTGTTGTGTGCTTTCATGTTCTATTAATGCTCTTGCTTATCTTTACTGTTATATGCATTGGAGAAATTGGATGGTGTTTGTTCAATAAGTTGAAAAAGATATTGATTCACCCCCCCTCAGTATCTTGGGTATTCAACAATTGGTATCAAAGCTTGGTTTCTCTGAAGAAACCTAACAATTTGAGGAAGATCTTGAAGATTGAAAAAATGGATAATAAAGAAGAACTCGAGGTTGCTCTTAAAGATCTTGACAAGGCTGCAAGTGAAAACAGAGATTTGAAAGAAAATCTTGTTGAGGAAAATGAATGCATCCAAAAATTGAAGAAATTCAAAGAAAGACATAGAGAAGTGAGTGAGAAATTGAAAGAAGCAAATGAAGAGGTCACCAGATTGAAGGTGCAAGTGGAGGAAAAGAATAGAATTGAGGATTTCATGAATACAATGGTGCAAAGCAAGGCTGATGAATGCACAAGACTTAAGCAAGAAGTGGTAAACCTGAAAGCAGATCTAGAAAAAGAAAAACTCTGTGAAGATAATTTCAAGACAAGCTCCACCAAGCTTTATGAATTGATTGCAGGGTAGAAACCTTCTAAATACAAAGGTTGTTTGGGAATAGAAGAAGGTGAAAGCTCAAAGGTTGTACAAACCTCAAACATAGTGGACAATAAAAAGACTTAAAATAAAGGGAAGCAAACAAGAAATCCAAGAAATTTTTCTAGAAGACCACCTATTAGACAACCAAATGCTCAAAGGTACCCTTATTTCAATGGTGCTTTCTTTTCATGTAATAAATTTGGTCACAAGGCAACAAAGTGTAGAAGTAGAATAAATTAGTATACTAGTCCCTTCTTCAGACAATGTTTTGCATGCAGGAAAGTTGGACATAGAGCTAGTGAATGTAGAACTCAGATGATGAATTGATTTAATGGAGGAAGAATGAATAAATATTTTGTTGGCTACTACTATACATGTAATAATTTTGGACACATAGAAAATTAGTGCAAATCAATGGGTAATGAAGGTCAAAAAAATCAAAAAATTGTTGTTTTCTACAACTACAACAAATTGAGACACATTTCAAGAGTATGAAAAAAGTAAAAAGGGAAAGCAATCTGATCTAGTAAAGAAGAATGAACCAATGAAGACAATTGACAAGAATGAGGTTATGTAAGAAATGAACAAGATATGGAAGAAGAAAGAAGAGCCATAAATGTCAGATGCGCTTGTGCCCCCATTTGGTGTAGATAATTCTTCTAGGAATTAGACCCAACATGGTCTTAGGGGGAGCTTTAACAGAAAACCATTTGAGCCCCCTAGATATTTGGCATGTCAGAATTTGGCATGAAGATATGTTGTAAGGAATGGATAGATAGAGGTTATGCAAAAGGAATAGAAATAAAATGTGTAGGCATGATCATTTGCAGAGTAAATTAGGGTTTTTTAGTGCAGTGAAGAAGGTTTTTATCAGCTTTTTGAAATCTGATTCATTTAATGCAAATTAGGGAAAATCGTTGGTTTATAAAGTGAATGTGTAAGAAATTTTTATCATTTGTACATTTGAAGAAAGTGGAGAGTGATTTGGAGCATTATTGAGGTGATTTGGACAGTGAGTTGTGCAAACCCTAGTTCTATTTTTTTTGTGAAGAAAAAAAGGTATTTTTCTTTTCTGTGTTGTTGTGGGTTTGTGAGAATCATCTTTTTGAAATAATTTGAGCTTGAATTGTGAAAATGGAAACTCCTGTAGTCATTAATGTGTCAAAAATACCTAGACTGTCCTATAAGAAATATTTGATGAAGGTTTTCAAAGATGACCCTCTGGGCACCTTCTCATCAATTCCTAATGGAGTTATGCCTATTGAAGACACTAGAATGTACATTTGCGTTAAGACTGAGGAATACAATCACAGTAAATTGATAGACATATGATAGAATGAGCTCATTGGGGTTGATTTCTTAGTAAAACCTGAGTATTCAAATATTTTTGTAAAGAATTTGGATCGATGGAATTAATTTCCTAATTTTAGCTCCACTGTTGATGATAAATATGTTAAACTAGCTCTCATTAGAATACATGATAAACTCTTGTGGACTGACAGACCTCACCTTATAACCAAAGAAGTAATTAAGGCAGTTACCAGACTCTGTGATACTAGACCGGTACCCATGTTGAAATATGTGAAGAATGAAGTGGTGATGGAACTCACCAATGCTACATATGATAGAAGGGATCTTGCTACAAATCCTATTACTAATCTTGTTGTGAAGTATGTTGCAATAATGATCGAACACAAGATCTACTTCATGAATAGATATAACTTTGTATCTACTACAACAATATACAACGGTTATGACATGGCAACTAATGGTGCAAATTATGATTTGTGTGAACTTATCTGACAATAGTTGTTTGGAAATCTAAAGATGACAAAGGATAAGAAATATGCTTTTAAATTTGGCTCCTTGATTGTTTGTTTGCTATTTTATTTCCTTAGGAGACTTCTCAAAAGAGATGATGTGTTTTGGGCCACACCCAAACTAATTACACATCAAATATTTGAATACATGCATAGTTTTGGTGATTTGAGGTCTTGAGATAATGCTCTGACAGCATTCTTTGTTGTGTTCAAGAGCAACATGAATGAAAGAGAAAGAATTCCAAAGAAAGTTGCTGAAAAATACAAAAATGATATCCTTTTTCATGTCTCTTCTGATGAGTGCATGATTTAATCTATTAAACCATAGATTATATGGGTTCAACCTTTGGGTTATGAGATTATAGAGGATGAAGCCGAAGGTTATGTGCATTTTTTGTTGAAAATTCCTAAAGATGCCAGTGAACCTAGAGTTGGCACTTATGCAGAAAAATGTATGGAAGTTCACTTGGAGCATAGGAATCATGTGATGAGAAAGAATGTAGATACAATTATTAAGAAGGTTGGCTTCAATGTTGAATAAATTGCACAAGGTAGAGCTATGGGAGAGTAGGTAGCTAGAGAATCAATATGACCAAGGAGATCTAGTAGGACTACTCCTTCAAAACCAGCCACAACTCAATCTATAAAGGTAGAACCCAGTGTTACTGGAAAAGAAAAACGCCTGGCTCCTACCAGAACCAATACAAGATCTAGTAAAGGGAAAGATACTCCTCTGGTGGCACTAGTCAAGAGAGGAAAGAAAGAGGCTACAACGAAGAATAACCTTAGCATCATTGAAGAACAAGAGGAAGAGAAGGAAGACCCTGCAGCAAAATTGGTAAGAAATAAGAGAGGAAGCATGTCCTCTAGTGAAGATGCTTCATAGGAAGCTAGTGTTGGTTCTAAAATATTTCATTATGTATCACCCTCTAAAGAAGATGAAGAATAGGGTTTTTTTGTTCATTTGCACACCAAACTAGAATCAAAGAAGGCTAAGGTGTCGAAAGAAGCCTCTCTAGACCAGGAAGAACAAAAGGACTCTATGATAAGACCTAGTTCCCCTTTTAGATTAGAGGCATTAGTTAATACCTTGATACATTTTGAAGATATGTTGAAGCCTATAGTAGAGTATTATACTCAAGTAGGTAGAGAGGACAAAAAAACTTTAATTTTGTCTATCATTCAGTATGTCATTACTTTGGACGTCAGTTGGGATTATGTCAAGAATAATGTTCCTGAAAAATTGTGGGAAGCCCTAATGAAAGGAGATCAAAGGCTATTGAATTGGAAGAGAAGATTAGAAATGATTCATTTGAAAAAAATGAGTCCTCTTTGACCTCGAATGATTTGGAAACCCTGAAAAAGGTATGTTAAAAAATGTTCAAGATGAAGAAAAGAGTGAACACTTTGATGATAAAGGACAAGAAACAAATAAAGAAGATAAGGAAAGAGACTATAGAAGCCATTAGGGGTATGGCTGAGAAATATGGCATGTTTGGTGCACTCCCATTTAGTTCTATACCTAAATCAGGAGAATTTTTTGTAGAGGTTAAGGAAGGAATTCCATCTAGTACATGTGATACAGGAATTCCTCTGGAAATAAATGATACATATATCCCTCTAGATACAAATGTTTCAAATGATCCTCTAGAGATGGAGAAACAAAATGCTAAATAAGTTGAGCTAGAGAAGCATGATGTTGCCCCTTCGAAGTTTGTTGAGGAAGAAAAGGATAAATATGAAGGTGAAAAAGATAAAGATGAAGGTGAAAAAGATAAAGTTGAAGGAGAAAAAGATAAAGATGAAGATGAACAGAATGATGAAGGAGAAGAAGAGAAAATAGAGCAAGAAGAAAAGGTAGAAGAAAAGGAATAAGAAAGAGTAGAGGAAGAAGAGAGGAATGGGGAATCTTTTGAGAAGAATGAAGAAGATCAAAGGAAAGTTGTAGAATCTCAAAGGTACCCTGGAGAAGCCTTCTTCAGTGATCATGTGTTGAAAGGCTTGTTATCCAAGTAGATTAGGTTCTAGCCAATGATTCCTCTAGAACTTCTACAACTCCCCATGATTCAAGGTAGTGTGGACTTGGATAAGATTTCTCGTGTTCATAAATTGGTGTTAGGGGATGCATTGCATGCATCTGAAAGAAGAGAAATTTTGTAAATACACCAAAAGGGAACAAAGCTTATTGATGATGCTATTAAAGCTTTACAAGAGGCCACACCCAGTACATCAATGGATACATCTCTCACTCTGATAGAGAATTTGAAACTTCTATTGGACTCTTTTAAGGAGTATGCCTCTAGACTTGGTGAGAAGACAAAGAAAGAGGTTGAAGAGAAATTGGAAGACAAGAGACTTTTGTCACTTGATGATAAGTGTGCTCTGGAACACACCAATGTTGAAAAGAGTTTGGAAGTTATGTAGGCTTATGATTCTAAATAAAATACTATATTTTCTTACTACATAAAGTGGTTGGATGCCACTCAAAGTATTAAAGATCTCATGGACTCCATCGAGTCCTAGTTGACTACTATCTCTAGTACTTACAGTGCATCCAAAGATAGAGACATAACAACCTAGAATGCCATCTTTGTGCACAAAGAGAAATTTTTTGTTCTTCAAAAATAGGAGGATATCATCAAAATATTTGGTCAGCTAGGTGACCTTGTGAGAATGGAGTACACTCTAGTTGCCAATTCCTTGGTAAATGCAAAGAAATTAGATAAGATCAATCTAACTCCTGGTACTCTGGATGATGCAAAAGAAAGTCTGATGGAATTGGAATCTTTGAACAAAATGTTGATTGTTGCTAAGAAGAGTTGGGAGAATGGTAAGACAACTTGGCAAGGTATTCTTAAGGAGCTTCAAGGCTCACCATCCTCTAGGTAATTTTTTTCAATTTTCATATTGTTTGGACTGCCCTTTGTCCTTGATGTCAAATGGGGAGAGAATGTCATAAGAAGTCTGTAGGGGGAGAGAATGTTGGGAAAGAGTGTATTGTACATAGAAGGTTTTGTATATTCTTTTGGAACATGTTTCCATCAATGATAAAAGGAGAGATTGTTGGAAAAATGAAGAACATCTTATTATATAGCTTTTGTTTTGGCATTGATGTCACCATGTTATATGAGTTGCAACTGCAAGTTTAATCTCAAGGTTTGATCTAGTATTTTGAACCAATATGCAGTTATTATCCTCTGGTATTTTGGTCGACAATCCCCCACTAATGATTATTGTTACTTGCAGTTTTGGGAAATGGTTTTTTGATGTTGTAAGCTTGTATGTTTAGAATCTCATGTGCACAAGTACTCCTATGGAGAGTTGACATTACTCGGTTGTTGCTATTAGGTCTATCTGTGGCTGACCTAATGTATTGTTGATGTTGTAAGCTTGTATGTTCAGAATCTCATGTGCACAAGTACTCCTATGGAGAGTTGACATTACTCAGTTGTTGCTATTAGGTCTATCTTTGGCTGACCTAATGTATTGTTGATGTTGTAATGGATTAATTTTGCATTGCGGATGTATTTGTGACCTATCTTAGGTCCATGCCAACATGTTGTAGCCTGATACAGGCTTGAATTATTTTTGGAAAGATTTTGTACATTCTTGAAGCCAACAATTGATATTTTTGGTGAATAAGGGTTGCATCTAATTAGGCCAACCTAATTGATGCTTGCGAATGAATCGGCTATATATATTGGATTATTTTGAGATTGCGGCAGTAGTGAAGAAGTGTGAAGTGTGTGAAGAAGACAAGTACATGAATATGGTGAAATATGTTAAGTCAATTTATTGAGCATCAAAGGAACTAAATCAGCACTTGTAAGGTGTAACTTTATTAGTTCATTTTCTAGTTGTAAGCCACTTTGTCATTGTATCTTTTGTAGGTAGTGAGCCAACCTTTTGTAATATCTTATAACTAGTTATACTATATTAAGAGCTAACCCTCACCATGGTTTTTCCCACTTTGTGTTTTCCACGCAAAAATCCTAGTGTTCATGTGTTGTGTGCTTTCATGTTCTATTAATGCTCTTGCTTATCTTTACTGTTATATGCATTGGAGTAAATGGATGGTGTTTTTTCAATAAGTTAAAGAAGATACTAATTTACCCCCCCCCCCTTCTCTCAGTATCTTGGGTATTCAAAAGTTTCAAGTTTTGGATTGTGCAGTTGTAGTAGATATGTTTGACAGTGTGTTGGACTATCTCTGTCTTGTCAAGAGGGATATCTAGGAGAAATAGAATTGATCCATATTTATTTAGACTAAATTTTCTTATCTTTAAGATTTTGGAATGAGCTAATATTTCCTCTACCTACCTTCTTGTTTTTTTTTAGTGTTCATTTTTTTTGTAAGCTTGGTTCACGAGTTGTATCTCAATGGCAGTTTGACTAGTTGTATAAGATGATAGTATTCTAAGTTTCATATTGTTGCACCATTTTTTTGAATATTTTATTAATGTTCAAATATTCGAAGATGTTTTGAAATGTTGAAACATGGTCCACAAGATGTTTCCAACTTTGGTGAAGTGTGAATTTGGTTGCTTGATAGAGTTAATGTTATTTTGTCCAACCTAGTTTGTTAGGAAAACAAGTTGTGTGGTTTGTGGAAGATTGTTGTAGCATGTTGATGAATATTTGGGTCCTAGTTAACCCTTGATGTGTTCCTCCCTCACTTATTTCTACCATGAAGGTGTTTGGTTCCAACCTATTTGGTGGTTACATCCTTGAGGTGCATACATTTCATTGAAGCCAACTTAGAGAAGGTTATTCAAGGTCGTGAAATACATATGCAAGGTCAAATATTTTGAGATGAGTTTGGTATGGAATAATGCATGTGTAATCATGTGTTGAGATCTGAGTGTGAGAAAGAATGCCTAAGAATACCATAAGTAGTGAGTAGAAGGTGTCTATAGTTTAGTGTGTCAGAAATCGCTAGAGGTAGTGAGCCAAAGGTTATGGATGGTAAAGAAACAATGTGGTGGTTTCTCCAATTGATCTGAGGTATTCAACCTCCTTGTAACTGTTTCTTTGTAATCCAAAAGTAGTGATCTTCCTAGGAAATGATCCCTTGGTAGTGAGCCTTTTTATTTGGATAGTGAGTCCTTTAGGCAGTGATCCCTTTAGGTAGTGAGCCTCTTGTAATTGATTTTGGTTTTCATATAGTGAGTTAATCCTCACCATGGATTTCTTGTATAGGGTTTTCCACGTAAAAATTATGTGTTCTATTGTGAATTATTGTGGATGTCTTGTTTCATTTGTCTACATTCATACTAATACTTAATAAGGTTTTGAAGGTTTTAATGTGCAACTGATTCACCCCCCTCTCAATTGTCATGTGTGTCTAACACATATGCCAAAAAGAGTCACATTCTTAAGGGATATCAAGCCCAATATCACCACAAAGGGAAAACTAGCATAGATCAAGAAGGCTACAAGGTCACAATTTGTAGGGGATGTATGTTATCATCACTAAAAAGGGACCATTATTCATGCAAACAATATGCAGGGGATTATATTCCCCCTTAAAGTGTTAGTGAAATTGCTACATTAATATTTAAAGGAGATAGAAAGGGATCCCTTGCTAGAGGGAATGCACCTAAAATGAGGCTACCTAACCCCTTTCCCCCAAAGTTTAGGGACATATATGATCCCAAAATGGATGGTGATATGGTACTCCTTGCAAGATTAAATATGATTTCTAAAAGGATTCTTCATTCATGTTTCATTTTGTAAACAATTCTTAGATTTAGGATCAACTTTGACTATGTAAACCTTATTGTTGTATACATGTATTTCATTAAATGATTAAGTGTTGAAGGCACTCATTTTATCTCATGAATCCATGGTCTACACAAGATAAGATTGTATGATATATTTTCAATCATGACATGGATAGGATTTTGTAGTTACACCACAGTAGTGAGTTTAACAGGTAATATTATTACACCAAGAAATTGCCTTCGCACATTATTAAAACCTTTAATTGATAAAGCAACTAGTTAGATTAAGGTTTTTTCCACTTCAAATTTTTCCAAAATATGAACACTACTAACATTAAGCCCTGAACCATTTTCAATAAGGGTATGCCTAATCCCAATCTTATTAATATCCATTATCATCAAGGCATCATTTTTTTTTTGTATCTCCAAAGGGGGTAATTCATTTTGATGAAAGATAATATCCAAATTAGCTTCATTCATAGTTTCAAGAAAAGTTTCTATATCATTTAGTTGCACACTAGGATGGACCACAAATTTTTTCAAATCATCTTGAAGCGTACCATGATAAATAGTTGATGCTTGAATCAAATCCCACAAAAAAATCTTGGCTAGGGTATTACAAAGTTGTTCAACAAGATCATATTCTTTACCACTACACTAAGGAATATTAGTGGATGGAAGGTATGGTTGAGGCAATAGAATAAATGTTTGATTTTTTTTTGGTTGCTTGTTGTTTCTATTGTTATATGTGTGAGAAACTATGTGATAACATGGTTGATATGACACATGATTACTAGTGAGTTGTTTTGTAATGTTTAGGATATGGCCATGAGGTTTAGGACGTCCTATAATGAGAGTCAATTTGGGAGGTCCAATAGTTAGAATATTTATAGGAGTTCCAATAATCAAAGGAATTTTAGGAGTTCCAATAACTAAAGAAGATCTAATAGTCAATTGTACATTCATAAACTCAACAAAGTCAACTACTTTTTCATTATCTTCTATCAATGAGGGATCCAATGTCACCTTAGAAAATTCATCTATGCAATCCATATTACTATATTTTGAAAGAAGTATATCAATGATTTCATCCTCTTATGCCACAATATCTTCCCAAGTAGGAAAGGTAGTGGGAGAGAAATAAGCAAGATTTTCATGATGCTCAATGATTGGATCTTCCAACATCAAGATATCTTCTTCACAAGTAGGCAAGGTATCGGGAGAAGAAAACAATTGGTTTTCAAAATTTTAAATGATTGTATTCTCTTGCACCGATATAGCCTCACACATAAGAGAGATAGTGGGAGAGATATCAATGAAAAATAACAAAAGATGAGAAATAAACTCATTTCGATATGCTTGTAACAAAAATTCATTGAAATGCTTAACAAGATTAGACAATAGAACATGAATTATGACAACACAAGATTTTTTCAATGATAACATTGTATTATGTCCTATGGATCAAGCTAGCAATGTTTTTAACAAAAAAAATAGTAACATGACTAATATTTAGGAACTGAGGAAATATCTAGGAAGAGACCAAAGTTAAGATTTTATACAAAAAAATTAGGCTCAATTTAGCTAGACAAGGGCACCCATGATGACTATGTCCTACTTAGGTTTCTATGAAATTAAAATTTTTAATATGTACTATACTATTTAAGGATCTTAGGTTTGTGTGCATACAGGTCTGACAATGAATTATTTTCCAAAATTTACCCAATTTATGATTGTGTAATTCACAATGCAAGTGTGCAACAATTTACAAAATGTTCAAGCAATAAAAGACAATTATAAATGTAATTTTCAGATCTAAGATACAACAATTGATTGATTCTAACATGCCAAAATTTGAAAATGATGATGTTGATGCCTTTTTGAAAAAAATAATGCAATTTTTTTCACTTTGTGAGCTATATGCAAGATTTGTAAGTGAATGCAATGAACACTTTCAGATTTGTTTTCAGATTTGAATGACCTAATGCATATTTATAATTGTAATTATAATGTAAACCTGACCTAATACAATTGAAATTTACCCTATTGCAACCTATAATGCAATGTTTTATGCAAATTTTTAAATTTTTATGCTTTTTATGATGCAAAAATGAATGCCTAAATGAATAATGCAATACTAAAGCTAGATGTAGGATGATTAGCCTCAAATTTCAGAAGGGATATAATTTTAACATGTTGGGTTCACCAAAATGAAATGTAGGAAAAGTGAAACCATGGGATTCACCTAGGATTTCAATGGTACTTTTCCGCAACATTCCATTTAATATTTGAGGTAGCAGGGGTTTGATAGATTTAGAAAAGGTATAAGACTAACTTACAACCTAAAAGGTGATTCAAATTTCCCTTGACCAAACCTAGAATTAAATTTTGAGTGAAATGAAACTAAATGAATAAGCTAATGATGCAATTAACTATTTTGATGCAACTACAACAAACACAGAAAATCACAGACAAATCCCAACTTCAAAAATAGACTTAGCAGAACATTGTGCACCTAGCATATGAGTCTAGGCCTTAAAATTGAGGACCAAGTCACCTTGGGAAACTATATAAAGCATCCCGATAGCCAAGATTGATCATAATTTCATAATTTATACTTAGTTTGAAATGATGAAATGACTATGTATTTATAGGAATTTAATCTAATTTCCCAAAAAATAAATCCCGATAGCCGAGATTGGACATTTGAAATTCAAATAATAAAATGTCACCTCCCACATATTCAATTTTGGAGGAAAAATAGGGGGACTAAATCACCTAGGGTGACTTAATCCTGGCCCTATTTTGTAAATTTCAAAGTGTAAAGAGAAAAATACTAAATGTATGCATTGGTTTTCTACATGGGTTTTCTTGATTATTGTCCAAATGGGCTATAGAATGCATAATTTAGGAAATTAGGTGTATAATTAGGTAGATGCACTTAGGGGGGAGAAAAACATAGTGTGGAATTGTTGTGGGTGACAATTTACAATACTACACCTAGAAATTCATTAAAAGGAAGAATTTTATTTAACTATAATACTAGAAGGTGATTGATAAAAGACTAATTTTTGAAAAATAAAATAATAATTTATTAAAAAAAAAAGAGGATGAGAAGAGGAAACTAGATTCAAGTGGAGGAATCCATTGGCCAATATGCTAATGTGTCATGTTGATGTTTGTGTGTTGTGTTTTCATTCATATGAACAAAATGCAAATTAACACCCAAAAAACATGAAAATACAACACAAATATTTAGCTAACTTACAAAACTAGAAACATAAAACATGATATCAAAGCCTATACAACAAAAATATCAAATAAATATACTAAATAATAATATAGATAAATGATTTAATGAAATAAATGAACAATAAATTATTTATTTTGAGTGCTTTCAAAATACCTACAAACACAAAGGAAAAGGAAGGATGTTTTAGACTATTTAGGGATTTACCTTATTCAAATTCCTACTTTGGTGTTTCTACCTCCATTGTAGCCAAGATTCATAAATAGAAAAATAATGTGTGGTCTCTTAATTAAGTGTATGTAGAATTAAAAGCAATGACTAGAATGAAAGACAAGGGATGTAATATTCCCAAGGTGCACAAAAGCATAAGAAATTCATACAATAATAATAAATAAAAGAACAATATTACCTGAGAGGCTTGTGAAATCCAAGAGAACTAGAGAGCTAAAAGAGATTTGTGTGAGAGTGTTGTAGATAGAGACAAGGGGAGGTCATCAATGATAGGAATATTTTTCAGGAGTGAATGGGAGTGAAATTTTAATCAGGTGCCTTTTTGCTGGCAACCAATTATATCTTATGATTATCTAGTGAACCAACTAATAAAATTATTTTAGATAGGTTTGATTGCATGATATGGGTTTTAGAAGCATCCTACTCTAGAATTTTATATTCTCATTGAAAAAATATGGATAAAAATAAGAAGTAATGTAAACATGTGGAAGTCCTTGAAATTGAGAATGTGTTTACTAGTGTTTAATATATCAGTAAAAGGTGTATTGTTTGGTGTTTGTAGACACCCAAAATTATATTTAATTAAATAAATACTTATTATTTAATTAATTTCCCCATTACCTTTATCAACCACCTTTAAATAAATAAATCTACATTTTTTTAATTAAAAGCTAACATTTTTCTACATTCCTCTAAAATCCCCTAATCCCACTAAACTTACTTAATACTTGATCAATTAACTTTATCCCCATCCTAATCATTATTATCCCATTCTCCAACTTTTAACTCCACCCAAGTTAATAAACCCAAGGTTTGTTAACTTAGCCATTTTTCATTAAATCAATTAATCCATGATTAATTGATTTAATCCCTAAGCCTAACCCTCATTACCATTATTTCCTAATTTTAAATTCCTACATCTCACCTACCCCCACTAACCTCTTACACACTCTCTTCCCAATGTGTGCTCACACATGTATGAGCACACCTCCTCCCACTCATGGCACTTTTCACAAGGCTAATCCTTTGTCATTGCTTGATCCAAACCCTATCTTTTAATCTCAACCCTTCACCAACTAATCAATACTAGCCATCCGTTCATCTCACCAAATTTATATATAATGAGGCCTTGGATTTCATTTTGGACATACACATTCTCCATATCCTAATTCTTACCAAATTTACACCATAACTATCCTACCATAATGTTGCTAAAATATTGAGCAACCACATCCATTATCATCACTTAAGAAAATCTTCAAGACATGGGTGCATCTTGTGAGCTCAATCCATGAAGAGGAGACTATGAAGGTATAACTTTATCTGTGTATTTATTTCATGCATTTCTATCTATTTTCATTCATATCATATTTTTCCTTCTTCATTTTGGCATGCCTGGTGGTTACCCACCCCTTTTTCTAACATTTTTTCAAGTTTTTGTGAGTTTTGGTGAAGTAGGTGTTGTTTTCAGGTTAAGACTACAAAGTTGCACCTTTATTGCTCAAAAAGTTGCCTCTATTTTAGCAATAGCACATTTTTTTCATAAAGATGTGCCCTTGCATCTATGCCACAAATAATTTGCACCTATATTGTAGCACTAGTATAGCCTAGAGCCGCTAATTTGCTTTTCTAATAGGTTTTTATCATTTTGACCTAGATTGAGGGTTTTCTTAACTTCTCACATCTTATTTTTTAGGTTTATTCATCATTTTCATACTAAAATAGGTATTTTTAGAGCTTTGTAAGATTAGGGTTTTGTGGACAATGATTTTGGGCTGCCCAACTACTTTAGCTCCTTCTAGGGTTTTTCACCTAAAAGGAGAAAGGAATGGGGTCCAAAATGCAAATGTCTACACTCAAGATTAATTTAAATGAGATGTAATATGTCTAATTATGATTTAATAATGCACTGATCTAAAAATAAAATAATTTAATGATGCAAAAACCTAAGAAATGTAAAGTGTTTGAAAACACATTGTGATATGCAAAAAGATGAAATAGATGTAATAAAGAACAAAATAAAGATGCAAGATAGAAACTATTCACCTAGAAACTAAAGAAGAGATGACTAGGGATTATCAAGACCTCTAAAATTCTAGAAATTATAATTTTTGAGCCAACTAGGACAATTACACCAAGCTGGGCGACTTAGTCCCAAATTAGGGAAATTGCCTAGAAAGTTGTTTCTGCCAAATGGGTATTTGAAACTGTAAAAATTCTTGAAAAAGCAGTGGAGTGGGAATAAGTCACCACTATGGGTGACTTATTCCACTTTGTATTTTCAACAAATTTAAAAGTGGAAATGGAAGCCCACAACCCGCACTCTATTTTTTTATGGGAATTTGGATCTGAATCTTTGAAAAACCCTGCAAAACATAAGATAATTTGATTTCTAATAGGGTGTTTTCCTTGTTCAAACCCCTAGTTTGTATTTAAACTTTGTGAGATTAAATCTACATAAAACCCTATCCCTAAGTGTGTCTAAGACTAGGAATAGTTGAAATGAGACAAAACACTATTCTAATGTGCTAGAATAAGATAAGAAAATGGAACTTGAATGATACAAGACTTCAAACTAAGAAACCCTAAAAAATTTAAAATGAATGCAAATGACATGAAAATTCTATGCAAACCTTAAGACTGAAGATAGAGAGAAAATGGAAGATGGAATCACTTTGAAAACAAGTCTTTAGGCGTGATTTTGATCGCTAGTTGCATCTCCTCAACCTAGATTTCTCCATGATTCACCATAGGCATCCATGATCAACCCTTTGCAATGTGAGATCTCGAACTAAAAAGTGAGCTTGAAGACCTACCAAAAACCCTAGTTTGTTGCCTTTAAGCTTCAACTTTATTGTAGAAATGCTATTGAATCTTCTTGTGAAAGATACATTTCTCTTGACTTTTGATTTTTGTTTTGTAAAATGACTAGGAGATGTGAAAAATGACCTAAAAACATGTATTTATAGGCATTAACACAAAATAACTCATTATTTTAACTTCATAGGCCGACATCCTTCAAGAATTTGAATTAGGTCGATGATTTTCCCACTCAAAAGTGGAAAATACCCCAAAAGGGACTAAGTTGCCACCTTGGGTGACTTAATCCCACTAAGGATTTTTTTTGGTGGTTTCATGAAATTTGAGTGGTTTGAATGTTATTTGTTGGGATTTTAGTGATTTGTGAGTGAAATAGGCCTTAAATTCCAAAATCATGAGCATTAGGGGCCTATAAATGCAGTTTTTAAGGAGTGATTGATGTAAGGTGTCTAAAGTAGGACCAAATTTATCACAAAATTGTCTATTTCTTCAAGAGTATACAATTGTTGGTGACACAGGTTTCTTGCAAACTTTCTAGTTCACCTATGATTTTGCTTATTTTGGGATCTTTTGACCTTATAATCTGACATATTTTTCCAAGATCTTTATGTTTTCAAGTCTTTTGCATGCTCATGTACCTGATTCCTTAGTTGTCCTAGCAAAAAAGCCCTATTTTTTTACTCCTAGAGGCTATTTTTTGGCCCTATTTGTGAAGTTGTGCCTCTATTTTAACATAATCTCAACTTTGTGCATAAAGTTATGTCTTTGTATTAGGGGGCATATTTTAGGGTTTATTTAGGTTTTTATGCATCTTGACTCTGTGTTTGGGTCATTAACCACATTTTAGGTTGTTCCTTAACTACGTTATTGAAAAACATCAATTTTTGACCTCTATAAGTTGTTTTTTGGGGCTAATCTATAAAGCTATGCCTCTATCACATAGAGTGACACCTCTATTTCAACAGAAGCATAGCTCTTTCCACAAAGCTACATATGTGCTCTAGATTACATCTTTTAGGCCTATTTCAATTTTTTTCTTCATTTCATCTTTGTTTTTGAGTTATTAACACATGCTACAAGGGTTTAATACTTTTTTAAGGAAAAACTAATCAAAATATATCATTTTTCTTATATAAAAAAAATCCTACAGGGGCTTTGTCCCCAAACCCCTATCCCCCCACACACCCTATCATTAGGTTAAGTGTACTGACCCCCTCATTGCAAAAGGGGTTCCAAAGTTTTATGATTATCTTTATGCTAACAATCATTTTATGTGATCATCTTATCATCCAACCACTTGTTTTATAGCTTGAAAGTGTTTTCCAAAGTAAAAATCATCAAACTACTAACATATTTCTTATAGATTAGCTTGTCCAAGACTCTCTTTCTTCCACTAATCTAGGCACATTTCATTTCTTAAGGATAATGAACATCCTTTTTAGTTTTCTTTGAGTGAGTGATGTGTATTCTCTCTTCTCACACCTAGTGTGATCTTGAGGATCAAAAAAATCACTTCCTCTTTTTATTTTTCTTTTGATCCCAAGGAAACCAATGCATGTATGCTCTCCCCTTGCACTTCTTGTGATCTTGGGTGACCAAAAAAACTTGGATCATTCCTTTTAAGGGGCTTTCCTAGGTATTTCATCATCCTAGGGGATGACCTCAACTCCTGTGTTCTGGTGGAGTATAAAATGCAGGAGGTGAATCGAAAGACACCTCTCTTGGAAGTGGAATCTTATCAATCTAGGCTAAGCCTCCAAGAACTTTATGCCTTGTACAAGTGAAGGTAGAGAGTGGGTTACCCTCTCATCCTGACTATTTGGCATTATTCCCTTTCATCTATGGATTTTGGCCTCACATACCCTTTGGGTATTTGGAGGACTCTCTAGCAGCCTTGTGTATCCTAGATTAATACCTTTCAATGATAGCTTAGTGTAGTGCAAGGGATTTGTATCATGCCCTAAAGTTACTCACCCTATGGATCCCTAGATATGAGACTAAAATACCTAACTTAGCATAAGCTACATGAAGGTTTCCAGGGAGAGGGTGATTGGGCCATCCTTATAATTTTAGAAGCCCCTACCTATCCTCTCTCACAAAGACAAGAATGTATGCACCCATTTATGTGTCCCTACATTTGAGTCAAAGGATATTTCAAGTTATGGGTCTACACTAAGTTATAATCCCACTTGAATAATTTTAGGCTTGTGCAAGTGCTTGGTGTCTCTTCTTGTGATAAACTAGTGAATGCATATCTTCCCATTTCCTCCTAGCCACTTTGTTTGTTTGTGTGATTTTAATTCTATCTCCTAGTCAAGTAAGAAAAACCTTCACCTCACCCCAAACAATTATTCCTATCCTAACCATCCTTCCACATCCTAATCATACCACCTTTTCCATATTAATCATCTCTCTTCATCTTAATCATTCACCTTATCTTAATCATCCCATCCTAATCCTATATTATCATTTTAATCATCTATCTTGTTCTAATCATCCCCTAATTTATAGCTAATCCATCCCTAATATATCATTTAGGACCCCAAGTTTAATTTTCCTAATCCATTTGAGGTCCTAATCATTATCCTAATCATCCTCCATAATCCACATCAAAACCCATATTTCCTAATCTATTTTCATCCTTAATCTCCATAATCATCCTTAATCCACATCCTTCACTATCATCCATAATCTCCATCATCCTTAATCCACATCCTCCATTATCATCCTTAATCCACATCCTTCATTATCATCCTTATTTTTCATCCTTCATCATCATCTCAATCTAATCACATTATCAACATAATCTCATTCCAACCAAATCCTAGTCTAATCCATCTATCCCTCATCCAAAATCCAACCATCCATTATCCATCTACCTATCTCAACCATACATCCAATCCCTAATCCTTAATCAAAAACCATCATTTGAACATAAAAATTTGGTTAAGGACTTAATCTCATTCATACCCCATATCATTTCATCATCATCCAAATCTTTCATCCAAGGATCCTATCCTTAATCCAATATCATCTATTTCAAATCCAATCTACCAATCAGAATTCAAGACCTTAAGTTTTATTTCATCTTTAATCCAAAATTTCCTAAGAACATTAGCATATCTTAAGAATATTTATCAAATCCAAACCATCCCTACTTAAGAAATTTTCATATCTTAAGTAGAAATCAAATCCAACCAACTCTTGCTTAAGAACATTAAGCTATCTTGAGTATAGAGAATCAACCTAAATCAAATCAAATCATTTTAAGGTCTTGGAATTTGATCCCAAGTCTAATCCTATACTCCATATTGATCCCCATATCTTATTCTTCTAATCCCCCATCCATTCCTAATTCATCATCATAACTTCCATCCTCATCCAAAGTCAATCCCAAACTTTCCTCTTCCAATCAATCTTCCACTATGTCTAACCACCTAATCTATCCTGTATCCAACCTAATATATTCTAACCCACCTTCACCCATTCTAACCCAATATAATATCATGAACCCATATCCTAATCCAACAAGCCCAAAAATCATAATCAAAGCCAACCCCAATCATATTGATGATGATGAGGATAGCCTTGTTGACCAACCTGAATATGATCCCTATGATGATAGTGACAATATTGTGGAACACCTTGAATCCATGATCATTATAAAAAATTCTCCAAGCCTTCACCAATCACCCATCCAAATTTCCCCTCAAATCCCACCACATTCTTACCACTCATGTTGTCCCCATGGGACTCCATGGTGTAGGGGGATCTAGCTTCATTTTGTACATAGGGTCTAATGTTGGGGTTTTTTGGTGTTTTGATTCATATTTAATGTAATAAGGTCTATTTAGACCATATTTAATGCTTTGAGTCTCATGGGTTCAAATTTAGATAAAGTTGTCATTTTGTTGCAAATGTTGTAAAAAGTTGCAATGCAACTTTGCAATTTTGGCTTGTTTTGGAAGGTGAATGGTCAAATCATTCAAAAAGTGGTTGGAACCATTTGTTTGGAGTTGGATATGTTTAAATATGCCTTGAAAGGTTTGAGGCATTCTTCCAGAGTTTTTTTTGAAGATCAAGCAATAAGGAATCTCTATTTTTTTGTAATTTCTTGAGTAATTGTTTTGCTACAAGCTTTTGTATGACTCCATACAGTTTGCAAAGGTACTAATTGTCATTGAAACTAGTGTAGGGATGAGTTATCTCTCTTTTTGTTTCAGTTTGAGTGATTTTCATTGAGAATTGAGTGATTTTGAATCAAATCTCTGAAAGTGGTATGAAAACCCTAAGTCAAGAGGGTTTGAGTGAGAAAATGGCATATTAAACAATTCTACTAGTTGAAACCTCTACAAATTAGTGGAATGGCATTAGATAGGGTTTTTTTCATGTTTTTTAGGTTTTTAGATGTAGGGGATGGAGGTAGGGAAGTGTTTGATCAAGCCCTAGCCTAATATATCAATGTATTAGGCTTAGGAGTAGAGGTTAGAGGTAGGGTTTTGATAGTTGGTGAATTTGTGGATGTTTAAGTTGATAAAAATTGTTGTTTTAGACCCATGTAACCCATTTAAAATATTGGAGTGAAGATTGGTGATTTTAAGAAGCGATACCACATAGTTTCTTTGTAAAATAGGCTTGGTTAGGTTTAAGGGTAGTGTAGCAGTCTATTTTAGAGGGTGTTAGTACAAAACAAGCCTATCTCCAATTTGGATATGTCAAAGAAGGGAATAAAGGGTGTCTTGAATGGTGACTAGTTCTTGTGTTTTAGGTATTCTCTAAAAGATATGATGAAAATACATTGTTTGGAATGTTACAAGCAAGATTGAAGGAATAGTGAACAAAACACCAAGTTAGGGTTTCCTAGTTGAAAGGGTTGTTGAATTGTGATTGGTTAGTGAACCTCTACCCTGCTCTACATCAAATTGGTATTAGAGCATAGGTTTTGGTCATTTGAGGAAAAGTTGCAATTTGAAGGGAAAAAGATGCCTCCAAAGGGAAGTGCATTCATTGCTAGGGAAATAAGATTGATGAAAGAGTCTCAAGAAGCTATTTTAGCCATACTTGTAGCATTAGAAATAAACCAAATAAGAGGTAAGGCCATTGTAGATGAGAGTGACCAAGAGGAAGAGGAAGAGGGTGAGGATGAAAACCCTCAAAGAGGATCCCATGAGAAAGAGTTGGATCCTGAAGAGATGAGGATGGTTAAGATGTTGAAGGATGTCAAGGGATACACTTATAAGGTGAAGATGGAATTTACCATGTATGGTGGGAAGATGGATAGTGAAGAGGTTTCTTATTGGGTTGATGCACTCAACAATTATTTTGAATACAAGGAGGTAGCAAATGAAGAAATAGTGAATTTTTCTAAAACTAAGTTGAAAGGCCCTACCCTAACTTGGTGGAATTATGTGTAGGAAGATAATGAAGAAGGGAAAAGAAAAAATTAATTCATGGGATAAGATGGTGTCTAAAGTTAAGGGACAATTTCTGCCCAGTGACTATGCAATTCAGACTTTTAGAAAGCTTCAAAATCTAAAACAAAAAGAGATGGATGCCATGGCTTACATTGAGGAGTTTCATAAATTAAGCATTAGAGCAGGTCATGTTGAGGATGAAGTTGAGAAGATAGCAAGGTATGTAAATGGGTTAAGGTTCAATATCCAAGATGAATTGAGTCACTCCACCCATAGAACAGTGGAAGAGTGCTTTCAATTGGATGCTAGGGTAGAAGAGAAGTTGAAAAGAAGGTAGGAAAAAAAAAGTAGAGGTAGAGGAAAGAACTTCATGGGCAAAGGAACATTTGGAGGAAGAGGAAAATCACACAAAGCACAAGGTGAGACAAGTGGCAATCAAGATCAAAGTTCAGAGTGAATAGTTGTGTTCTGATAGTTTTTCTATGGTTTCAGTTAGTATTCCTGAGTGAGGTTGATATGATTCTAGTAATTTCAGTTGTTGTGGATGTTTTTATGTTGGTTCTTGTTTATTTTGGATGTTTCTATATCATTCTCTATCTTTGTTGCATGTCCACATTGATTGGTGTGTTTGTGGTCAAATATTTTTTCTCATGTGTTCAATTTTTCATGTTCTCGGCCAGCATGATGGTTGTAATGTGTTGTGGATCCTTGGAGATAAAAATTTGAATGTTTGGTGCACTCGAAGATGTTGTTTTGGGCCACAATATAATATTGGCCGACGGTGTTTGATTCACATTGAAAATTTATTTGTAAATTTGGGCCGACATTGCATATATGTTTTACATTTTCATATTTCTTTTGGTTGAATTTTTTTTTGATGAAATCCATGTTGTGGATATATAAGAGTGGTTGTTTGTTCAAATAGGAAGATGATCGGTGTGCTCCTATGTGTGTATGTGTGAATATCATTTGATTATAGAGCAGAGTGTGAAGAAGTTTGAGCATAGTGTGAAGGAGCGTTTATGTGCTTAATCAAAACTGTAATAAGGCTTTTGGAGAAGCTACTTTCTCAATTCACACCATGTGGATCTAATTTTTATTTCTCTTTCTTTGGTAGTGATCCCTCTTGTATTTGAGCAGTGAGCTCTAGGAAGTGTTCCTAAATGTAAGTGCATTCCCATTATTATTCTTATACTTTTAATAGGGTATAATCTTGTGGACTAACATCCACCATATTTTTCCCCTAACAAGGTTTCCACGTAAAAATATTGGTGTTCTCTGTGTTTCTGATGTGTTTATTGTTTATTGTTCATACATCAAATCTAAAATTGAGTTAAATTTGAGTTAAGATTGAAAAGTTTAAATAATTTGTGACAACTGATTCACCCCCCCTCTCTCAGTTGTTTGTTATTGTTTTTCCAACAATTGGTATCAGAGCAGGTTCCTCTGAAGAAGTTTAAAAGCTTAAGGTGATCCATGATGGCATCATACAAGAAGGACAACCCTAGATTTGATGGAAAAAACTACTCACTATGGAAAACTAGAATGGAATGTCATTTGAGGTGTTTAGGTGAATACTTCTGGAAGATTACAAAGAAAAAATATACTATTCCTCATAATGGTCCTTCCACTCCTGATGAGATTAAAGATGCTGAGAATAATATCAGGGCTATGGAAGCTTTTTTGAGTGCTCTAATGGATTTGGAAATGACAAATGTGATAGGTCTGAAGATAGCTCATGAGATGTGGATGAAGTTGGAGACTTTGTATGAAGGAGATGTACATGTGAAGGTCGCTAAGCTATAGATTTTGAAAGGAAAGTATGAAAATTTGAAGATGGGTGAAGATGAAAATATTTCTTCTTTAATGAAAAGAGTAAATGAACTTCTGATGGGTATTAGATGTGCTAGTGGTACCTTGGATGAACAAGAAATTGTAGCTAAAGTTCTCAAATCATTTCCTGCTTCCTACAAATCAAAAGCTCGTGCTATTGAAGAATTCAAATCAGTAACAAATGTAACAAGGGATATGCTGATTGGTAAACTTGTTGCCTTTGAATTAAGTGAATTTGGTGATT
>VDFB02063133.1:0-10100 GCA_007258455.2 Sequoia sempervirens
GGTGTCCCTCCATATTCACTTGCAGTAGAGGGTGTGTCTCCAATTATGGTATTCAAATATCTCTTAGCACAAAGTTTTTGCATTTGTTCCCTTTGTGTCGCCAATTCCATATCTCTTCTTGATGGTTGAGGCTCTTCTTTAATTGGCATGTCTCCGTCAATTGTTTTTTTTTCTTCTTCTCACAATGTCCCCTCATCCATGCTACTTTCTTTGCATTCTTAGCTTCTATCTCTTCTTCTGGTGGTTTAATCCTTGATTGTTTCCTCGACATGAAAAATAATTTTATCTGTAGCATGATTAAGGGACAAATATTAGTTCCTAAAAAATGAATCCATACAAGGGTGATCCCACAATACTAGTTTACAATTTTCGGGAGATCCTGATTTTTGCTAAAATCACATATTTTTAGAAAATATAATGATTTAAGCCTTGAAAAGTTCCATTTAAAGGATTCCAATTGAAGAGGGTTTGATGAACCACCTTAGATCAAACCCCCTTGGATAGAACCCCAATAGTTTCAAACCATACCTATAACAGAATCTCCTTTACACTGTCAAAATGTTGATTAAAAACCACTTTGATTTACCTTTAGAGGAGGGATCAGTGAATTCATTTAAAAAAAAAAATTGTAAGTATGTAGTCCTTATTATAAGCTTCCCAAAAGTATAATTTTAAATAAATTTAATTTTATTATTATATTTATTTTTTATTTCTTGTGAATGTAGGTTTTTCACCGAAAATCAAACTCTTTGTTTCGCACATGTGGAAAATGGCAGTTATAAAAAAAATGTCGATTACTTGCTTAGATATTGAAGTCCTTGATCAAACAAAAAAAAATTAATTTCGATACATACAAAAAAAGTTATGTTTTATATAGTCCGCTTATGTTTGAATTGTAATTGGTTTGACTTTGAAACTTGATTAAGGAAAAAATATTCAATAAAACACTATGAAACCAAATGAAAGTGCTAGATATCGTAGTGACAAATCTAAATTCAAAAAAAAATAGAATTTTATCCTTCATGGAAAGAAAGTTATCTTGTATATAGTGAGCATCACTCCTTAAAAATGGCGTTTACTGAAAAAAAATAGTTTTCAAAGGAGATGGAAAAAGAAGTGCAATCTAATTCCAAAAATTTTGAAAAAAATATATTTAGAATCTACAGACATAATTTTAGAAACCACTAGTTTGCATCACCTTCAAATTCCTCATGATTTAGCTACTATAGGTGCCTGAAAGTGAAGATTTAGTTAGAAAAAATCAGTTCAGTGTCTAGTTTGGCCAAAAATTGTAAACCAATATTGTGGGATCACCACAAATAAATGAAATATATGTCATTTAACCCTTCATACAAAATTCTTACAATCATCTTGTAGAAGCGTAAATGTCACTCAACATGATGAATAAACAAGTGCAATAAGAACACAAGGAAAATGGAAAGCTTTTTTTTTAAGTATTTCTAGAATAGACAAAGCTCACATGAATTTTTTGATGGAATTCCTTCCAGAAATGTGGTCTCATGGAGTGCCATGATTGCAAGACAGGCACAAAATGGATTTTTAAAAGACACTACAAACTTTCAAGAAAAAACAATTGGCTTGTCTATAAATCCAAATTTCGCAACTTTTGTTAACATCCTAACTTTTAAACAAGGTATGGGCATCAATCAAAACATTGAAAGAAAGGGAGATTTTTGTCAAATGTTATAATTGTAACTCCCTTGGCAGCAATGTATGAGAAATTTGGAAGCATATACAAGGCATGTGAATTGTTTGATAAGATGTTTTGATAGACATGTATGCAAAATGTGGTAGCATAGACAAGGTAGTGAGCAAGTTCACTAGCTCGTCAATGAGGTAGAATTGACAAGGTAGTGAGCTATTTGAAAAAAATTCCTCATAGAAATGGGGCCTCACAGTGATGTACACCATTGTGAGACACCATTTCTATGAGGCCCATTTACATCACCATGAGACCCCATTTCTATGAATCATTTTTTCAATAGCTTGTTGATGCGGTAGAATTGAAAAGGTAGTGAGCTATTTGAAAAAATACCTCATAGAAATGAGGTCTCGTGGTGATGTACATCACCATGAGAAAAAAATACCTTGTCAATTCTAGCGCATCGACAAGCTAGTGATCCATGAGAAAAAAATACCTTGTCAATTCTACTGCATCGACAAGCTAGTGATCTCACTACATCACCATACGACCCCATTTTTATGAGGCATTTTTTCAAAAAGCTCACTACCTTGTCAATTCTACCGCATCAATAAGTTAGTGATCTCACTACCATGAGACCCCATTTCTATGAGGTATTTTTTCAAATAGCTCACTACCTTGTCAATTCTACCGCATTGACAAGGTAGTGAGCTCACTACCTTGTCAATGTGGTAGCATTAACAAGGTAGTGAGCTCACTACCTTGTAATGTGGACCTTGGAATGGGGTATGACATCTATCAAAACATAAAAGGGGGAATTGTAATGAGTGTTATGGTTGCAATTTCCTTAGTAGAAAAAGCTATATTTTTTTAAAGTATTTCTACCACATACAAAGCTCACATGAACTTTTTGATTGAATGCCTTAAAGAAATGTGGTCTCATGGAATGTCATGATTGAAAGATAGGCTCAAAATGGAAGCATGGATAAGGCATGTGAATCATTTGAAAAATTGTTTTGTAGAAATGTATGCAAAATGTGGTAGCATAGACAAGGTAGTGAGTGAGCTCACTAGCTTGTCAATGCGGTTGACAAGGTAGTGAGTTGTTTGAAAAAATACCTGATAGAAATGGGGTCTCATAGTGATGCACATCACCGTGAAACCCCATTTATATGAGGATTTTTTTTTCAAATAGCTTGCTACCTTGTAATGGGGACCTTGGAATGGGGTATGAAATCTATCAAAACATAAAAGGGGGGGATTTTCATGAGTGTTATGGTTGCAATTACCTTAGTAGACACATGTGAAATGTGGATGCATAGACAAGGCACATGAACTATTTGAAACAATCCCTAAATGAGATATGTCCTTGTGGACTATAATGATTGCAGGATATGCACAAAATGGATTTGATGAAAAGGCTTTATAAAATTTCAAGAAAATGCAATTTCTAGGTGTAAAACCAAATTCCAAAGCATTTTCCAACATCCCCCATGCCTATAGCAAAATGGAAGCTTTGGAAAGGGGTATGCACATCCATAAAAAAGTAATGAGAAATTATGTATTATATTACACAGTTATAACTACTCTTGTAAATGCGTATACAAAATGTGGAAGCATACACTTGAGGTAGGTCAATTGTTTAAAAAAATGCCTCAAAGAGATGTGATTTAAAATGTAATTGGAAAGTATAAAGAATTGTGTAGTTTAAAATGTGCCAAGAAGGGCTAAGGGTATAATGAGAAACAAACAATTTGATGAACATGGAATATGCATAATAACAAAATCAAGCATTGTATTAAGCATGTATGATAATGGATGATAAAGAAACATAATATAATCAAGGAAAATGTAAAGAAAATGTGTAAATACTCGGCATACCTAAAAAACAAAGATTCAAATGGAGGAACTACCCAATTATGTAGTCCTTTTTTCTTCTTGAATCAAACTCTTCAGCAATTTGAGTTTTTCACAAGCTTGCTTCCTTTTCAATGTTCAATTGTATATCACTCAAATATAATTACTAACAACAATACAAATAACCAATGTATAATGTTAAATTCCTACAATTCAATCACAATTAACATTGCAACACTATAAAAATTGGGTCTTGAATTGACATATATCAAATTTGATGTGAAAACTCTATTATTTCCTCCTTCCGAAGTTGACAAACCATAAAAAGGTGGTGGAAAGTTCATGCAAAGGTGGTAAAATATGAAAAAAATTCATGTGCACTTCCCAACAACATCAAAAAGCTCTTTTCTATTGGAACATGTGCATAACCAGGAGAATAACAAAGCATGTGGTCCTGGATCATGGGTGTGCTGACTTTTTTACCATTTTTAAAGCAATCTAAAATGTGCTTGCATTATGACGTGAGTGCATTTTTTCTTGCTATACAAAATGGCTATATCTCAACTTCTTCAAAACACGAGCTTATGAAAATGTTAATTTTCTAAAGGTTTCCTCTCTCCCCTCCTTAGCCATCCATACCTTCTTATCCATCTAGGTCTCTCACTTAACCCTAAACCCTATCCCTAACTCAACCCTAGACACTATCCCTAATACCTTGACCCTTAAACCCTAAATCCTAATCTCTCTATCTCTCTCCTTAGCCATCCATCCCTCATCCATCTAGGTCTCTCACTTAACCCTAAACCCTCAACCCTGGACACTATGCCTTAAACTCTAATCCCTCAACCCTTAAACCCTAATATCTCTCTCTCTCTCACAGACACTCCCTCTATCTCTCTCCCACTCCCTCTCTCTCACTCCATCTCTCTCCCACTCCCTCTCCCCCCTATCTTTCAAGTCTCTCCCTCCCACCCCCCTCTCTCTCAAGTCTCTCCCTTTGGCACCCTACCTAGGTAACTCTCTCTCTCACCCTACCTAGATAAGTCCCTCTCACTCCACTCCCCTCTCCCACTCCCCCCTCTCTCTCTCTCTCTCCTCCCCCCTCTCTCTCTATCTCTATCTCTCTCTCTCCCTCTACCTCTCTCAATACCTCTCTCTCACTCCCTCTCTCTCCCACTCCCTCTCTCTCTCCTCTCCCTATCTCAGTCTCTTTCCCTCTGAACCCTACCTAGACTCTCTCTCTCCCATCCCCCTCTTTTTCTCTCTCCCACCCCTCTTTCTCTCTCTCTCCCTCTATCCCTCCTACCCTACCTAGATAGGTCCTCTCATTTCCCAGCCCCTTCTCTCCCCACTCCCTCTCTCTCAAGTTTCTCTGTCCCACCCCTCTCCCTCTCTCAGGGTCTCTCTCTCTCCACTACCTCCCTCTCTCTCTCTCTCTCTCTTAGGTCTCTCCCTTCCACCCTACCTAGAAAACTCTCTCTCTCTCTCTCTTAAAATTATCCCTCCCTCTAAAGAAAAACATACACATAAGAAAACATACATACATACAGGAATACATATATACTTGCATACATACAAACATACATACATATGTACATACAATCTTACATACATACATACATACATACATACAAGCGTACATACATACATGCAAGCATGCATGCATGCATACATACATAGATTTCATACAAGCATACACACATACATACAAATATATATGCATACATTTAATAGACTAGCATTTAACAAAAAGCAAGACATAACGTGAGCATTTTATAAGATGCTCATGTTATGTCTTGCTTAGGCAACTCTTGAGCACAAACACAAAAAATATGTCAAAACCATGAAATAACATGAGAGCGTTATAACGTGCTCGCATTATTTCTTCCTTTGAGAATCCCCAAGCCTTAGGCTTGGTATTTGCTTTGGATTATCAACCCAAAGGCTTGGAGTGTCTTCCCAATGTCCAAAGACGTGTTTTTGCATATTCTACAAGATTTCACATAATCGTGTTTGTGCTAACTTTCAAGTTTGCACATGTTTCAAGGTCAAACAAATTGAACACCTGGGTATTGTTAGGCTCTCTCTTAGCTATTTAATGATGCTTTTTTTTCACATTTTGACAATATTAAACCTTTCATCTTTAAGTTCTTTTATTTTTGTGTCTATTTTTTTGGCAATATCCACTATTTGGTATTTTTTTGTTATAAATTAACTGTTCATTCAAATTTTAAATAAATTATATTTTTATAAACTAGACTCCATTCTACAAATATTAAAAAAAAAATGATTTTTTATTAGTTTTCAAAATTTATAGGGGTAGCTTGGCCAAAATTCTATTTTTCACGATGTGTCCACTTTAAAAATTAGTAAGAAATCAAATATTCATTAAAAAATTATTAGAAAAAATAGGCATTAGGCATAAACTCCATGCTATTAGTTAATTTCTCATTGAAGAAATTTTAAAAATACCAAAAAAAAGTTAACCTTTTGAGGGAGCCACAAAAGTTGCTAAGTTATGTTTTTTTGACATAAACAACACCAATTTTTTTGGCTCCCTCTTTTAAACCTCTTAATCTCTACCATTTTCAAAAAAAAAATGTATCTTAGAAAGTAGACTCAAAGCACTATGATCCTTGTTTTTGTTGCATCTAAATTTTTTGAGTGTAACTATCCTCAATTTCACATCCAATTTCAATATTTCCTAATTTCAGAAAAAAAGTGGCCACTTAAGACTCCTTTTCGCCCTCCCATCTTTTTGCACTTACCCAATATTAAAAAATAACTAATTGTCTTGCCTCCATGGTGGATGAATATGAGGGAAAAAATAAAACAAATAAAATTAAATTCCACAAGAGACCATGCACATATTGAGGGAACATTGACCAAGGGTGAAGGGGGTATCATGTCATTAATAAGGAACTATATCCTCACCATTTTTTCCAGCTTTTACATGAAAAGAGGAGACATATTAATTGCAAATTTTAGGTTCTTGAGAGGAAAAGGAATTGAAGAGGGATGGTTCCAGTGCAAGCACCATGTGAAGGTATGGGCATCCATCAATGCTAAGGGACTTTCATAATGGTGTCCCTCCCTTATTTACTACTCATGTCTGTAGGTTGGACAAAAGTGTAACGCCCCACCACGCAACCCTAGAGGAAGTTGCAATTAACTACTCAAACGCACAATTTTTTTTTAAGTACAATTAACATGCAATTTCACTACCCATTGCCAACAACCTCTAAGGTTATGAGGATGAGATTACTTTAAAACCAAAACAAGAAACATGAATTGAAACCATAACATTTAATTACTTAAGAAATTAAGAACACATACATTCCATACATGATAAATTACATCGAAGAATAAGAGATACCACACGATTTTAAATATCAATCATTTAACAATAAGATTACAACTCTCATTCCCCGAATGAGGTACATCCAATAAGCATGGTTACATATTACAACTTTCCACCTCGATAACGAATGAGGGGTAATAAATTACAAGATCAAATGAAATGAATAAAGCATGAAATAAACTGGATCCCACAAGCTCTCCAACTGGAAATATCATCCACATGAACAAGAAGAAAACCCAACGGAGTAAGGTGCATGTTCCACCTAACCAAGTGGTATCCAAAGGCCCATCCCCCTATGCTAGGAGATATTAACAAGGATTCCTAGACAAGCCCATCTACCTCTAAACACAGGCTGACACATACTGACACAACCAATCACAAGTATAACACAAGTACAACTCTAACATGGTCACATTGCTTCCAGACATAAAATGGATCAAGTATATTAAGAAACCATACACACAAAATTGCATACCAACTGTTATCATAGAAAGAGTGCCATCACACAACTCGACATGGGATATCCTCTGGGAATCTTCATAGGCTCTAGCCCCCATTATGGGATATCCTGGTGGCCTCAACCGAATCCCGGCCCTCATACTCACTCATGCAGAATCAAATACCTCTCGTAAAGACAAGATAGATGACCTTGCCATTCCAAGTCTTCCCACTCATCCCAAGCCTATACGAGCACTTGTGTCTATGAGTGAGGATAAATTATCTTGATTAGTGTGAAATACTACCCAAACTTCTAAGTACATTGTTTTAGTTATCACTTGATTAAACCACCTCCAAAGGTTACCCAATTTACCTCTTTGGGCTTTGGCGCCTAACAGAAGCCACTCTTTTACTTGACAAAATACCAAACAAAACCAATCACCAAGGGTTCCAAAGTGCATACAAACTAGATAAAAAATCACTCCAACTCTAGGAGGCAACATATAATGAAACTCACTCCAAACAATTGGAGGCAACAAAACACATAATCCACTCCTTCCAAAGGAGGCACAGATCATCCCTATTCGTGAAAACCGGGTAAAATACTGACAACGCACCATGCACTACCCAAGGGATTCAAAACAGGTTGAAAAAAATAATATGACAACCACAATTAATTAAAAATCCCATCTGGAAGACTTATTAACCCCTACCAAACAATTTCCTCCAAAGTGATAACAGAAGAAATTACATTTGAAAAGGAAAATAAACAGGAATTAAATCTACTCTGGATTTCCTAAATCCACTTCCTTTAATAACATTCAATAGTTTATTGCCGCAATAAAAACTAATTAAATTATGTCTCTTTCAGACAAAGGATAAAATTTAACCAGATATTTAATTCCCTAATTGCTCTTAAATAATAATAAACATTTACTTCTATGATCTAGAACCCATCATTTAAAAATAACTATTGGTCCTTTGCAAAATAAATCATTTTAAAATCAATTAATCTCGGTATTAAACACATTACATTTAAATCCAATATTTGTCATTTCAAATATATTATTTTTAAAAATAAAATCATTTTATTATCAAATCAATATTTGCATCTAATAAAATAATCTTAAAATAATTATATTTAACCATAAATATATATATATAGTCAACGTATATACAACTATATATATACATATTTATAAAAAACAATTTAAATTCTAAATCTTTTAAATATAACCCAACATCAAGAATGAGAGAGATAACATAACAAAAAGACAATTTGACAATTTAATACCCTATTTTAGGATTTCCTAATTCCAAGTAAAGCAATGACATATTCCATGTAATCAATCAGAATAATTTATAATTCCATTATAATTAAAAAAAAACTAAGACTCTGAGTTCGACTTCAATTTTCTCTATTTCACCAATGATAAAAATATATATTTTTAAATAAAATCTTTTACCATAACTTGTCCAATTCTACTTACATGCACTATATTTTCTATGGGGGCGTTGTGGGGCAGTCGCCTCCCCCCTCCGCCACGCCGCCCCCCGGCCCCCCCCAACTCCTCCATTTTTGTTAATGAATTTTCTTCCTTTTTTTAAATAAAAAAATTGTTACAAACATACACAAATTCATATATATATATATATTTGCATATATAAATTTGCATATACATATAATCAATATCTCAAAATATTGCTTAGGAAGAGTAAATTTAATCCAATGTTCTCCTACAGGAGAATATTTCAATTTTAACAGAGGGCTGCAATTATTTCACAAATTCAACAAAAGAACTTCATTTCCACACATTTAAACATAGATTATCTAAGTATTCCATTGCTTGAATTTTTTTGTTGTTTTCTTTTTCAATTTCCTATTGTTTAAATTCTTTGCCCTACAAAAGATCTAAGGTTTTTCTCCATTTTTCTACAGAAATTTTCAAGAATTCTTAGCAAGATTTACAGACCTCTTCAAAAATTAAAATCAAAGCTTCCAACAAAAATAAAACAATTAAAAGAACCTGTTTTTGAAGCTTGAAGAAAATAAGAATGGAGTTGAGCTTCCCTGCAAATTTCAATTTCTAGAAATTCTTCCAAAATCTTCACTTCTCAATCCAAGAATGTATCCCCCAAAATACAAGCAAACTTTCCTCCATTTTAGCAACAAAACAAATCCAAGATATTTTCCTTTTTAATTTTTTTCAAAAATGAATATCTCCCTCTTAATAACAAGATTTTCAAAAATATCTATATTCATAAATTTTTCCAAGATATTTTATTTTTCAAAAAAAAAATATATCTCTCTTTATTTCCTCAACACTTGGTCAACATTAAAAAAATATTTTTTTCCACCACTAGAGATATTTCCTTATGCATTCACAAGATATTTTTCCTTTAAATAATTTAAAACAAAATTTCATTTCAAATAACTTTAAATCTTTTAATTTATGCATTTACAAGATATTTGCATTTTAATACTTTAAAACAAAATTTAAATTTCAAAATAGATTTAAATCATTTACTTTATGCACTTTTCAAATACAATTAAACTATTCACTTAATAGATTTAATAGATTAATTTATTTACTCCACAACTAAATTTATTTGATTAAATTATTTACTTAATAAATAAATTTAATTACAAAGATTAAATTACATTACCACATAAATTAAATTTAAAGCTTTTTTAACAACTTTACTCCAAAATAAATAAATAACATTTAAAACATACAATCACTAATTTTCACATATACTTCCCACCAATAATAAATTATC
>VDFB02063136.1:0-34121 GCA_007258455.2 Sequoia sempervirens
TTGAAAGGAAAAATTGGACAATCCAGGAAGCTGCTAGAACCATGATGAAAGAATCAAATGTATCGTATGTGTACTAGAGAGAGGTGATACACACTGTTGTTTATTTTTTTAATAGAGTCCAAATTAGATACAACTACACTAAGACACCTTTTGAGTTATGGACCGATAAGACTCCTATAGTGACTTATTTCAGGGTATTTGGAAGCAGATGTTATATTAAAAGAGATGATGAAAATCTTGGAAAGTTTGATGCTAGATGTGATGAAGGAATATTTCTTGGATACTCTACTACGAGCAAAGCATACAGATGCTTTAACAAAAGGCTGAGAAATATTTTTGAAAGTGCTAATGTGAAAGTTGATGAAGACATATGTAGACCTATTGAGATAAGTGAGGTTGAACTTGATGATCCCATCTATGGACATGTGCCTGAAGAAAACAAGAAGGAAGAAGAAGGAGAAGAATAAAATGAACCAAAACCTACTGTCATAACTCCTAAGTATGTTCAGAAGAATCATCCGGATGATTAGATAATTTTAGATAAAAGTGAAGGTGTGAAGACAAGAAGCAAAGTTACAACAAAGGTAAATTTGTGTCTATTATCTAAAATTGAACCCAAATTTGTAAGTGAAGCATGTGAAGATGAAAGTTGGATAAGAACTATGAAAGAAGAATTGCAGCAGATAGAAAAGAATCAGACATGGGAACTAGTCCCTAGGCTTGTGAATAAAAATGTGATTGGTTTGAAATGGGTGTCCCGTAATGTTGAACGGCGCGGAGTGAGCCGGCGGAGCAGCGCGCGTGATTGGTATGCGGCGATATTCAAACGGAAGGTATATATTTTATATTAAATTGCCCTATATGCATTTAATGGAAGCTATTAGGATTTTTTTTGGATTTTCTACTCATGTTGACTCCAAAGGTATCATGGATGTTAAAATTAGCATTTGGAAATGGGGAGTCGGAGGAAGAGGTGTACATGGAGCAACTTGAAGGGTTTCAGTTGTCTGACAAACTGGACATGGTTTGTAAGTTGAAGAAGGCATATTATGGGCTGAAGCAAGCTCCCAGAGCTTGGTATGCAAGACTGGACAAATATCTTACAAAGAAAGGATTCAATAAAGGTTCTGCTGACAACAATCTTTACTTCAAAGTGCAAGGTAACAAAACGTTGATAGTAGTTGTTTATGTTGATGATATCATTTTTGGTAGTAATGAAGGCATGTATAAATTTTTTACTGAAGAGATACAAAAAGAATTTGAGATGTCTATGATCGGTGAACTGAATTTCTTCCTTGGTCTACAAGTGAATCAAATTGATAAAGGGATATTCATTTCACAAATCAAGTATGTAAAAAGAACTACTAAAGAAGTCGGGATGGATGCTAAAAACCGTTTGTACCCTATGGAAGTCGAATGCAACCATAGGCAAAGATGATGAATCTCAAGATCGATCAGAGAAAATATAGATCTATGATTGGCAGATTGTTGTACATTGTTGTTACCAAACTGGACATTATGCATGCAATATGTTTAGTTGGCAGATTCCAAGCAAACCCCAGAGAAGCACATGTCACAGTTGTAAAGAGGATATTTAGATATCTTAAAGGTACATCAGATTATGGACTATGGTATCCTAAGAGTGATGATTTCACCCTGAGTGCTTATACAGATGTTGATTGGGCCGAATGTGTAGATGACCGGAAGAGTACCAATGGTGGTGCTTTCTTTGTTGATGGAAGATTAGTTTCATGGTTGATCAGAAAGCAATACTCAGTTTCTTTATCCATAGTAGAAGCAGAATATATTGCTGCAGCATCTTGTTGCACATAGGTTTTATGGATGAAGCAGACACCGAAGGACATTGGTGTGGTATGTGATGAGCCTATTTCTATTTTTTGTGACAACACAAGTGCAATAAAAATTTCAAAGAACCCGGTTATGCATTCAAGAACAAAGAACATATCTATCAAATATCATTTCCTAAGAGAAAATTTATTGGAGAATGAGGTCAAATTGGAGTATGTGACGACAAAGGAACAAATTGTAGACATATTTACCAAGGCTCTCCCAAAGGATACTTTTGAGCATCTTAGGGAGATGTTGGGGGTCATTGGCCCTCCGAACTAGGTGCACATGAAGGTGCATCAATCCAGTAAATTCACAGATTCTTCATTTATCTAGACTGATAAATTGGTCTACTCTGCAAGGGGGGTAGAAAAGGTTTTCATTGTTGCAGTATGAGTGTACTCCTAAGGGGGAGTAATCAGTGTTTCTGATCTTTGCCATTGATGTCAAAGGGGAAGATAAATTCATGTGAAAAATAGTTGCAAAAGAAGAGTAAAAGACATGCCCTGATAGTGTAGTATAATTTTTTTTCCCCTTTGATGTTTTCACATCATTTGTTTCCATCAATGACAAAGGGGAGATTGGCTGCAGGTATGAGTAAGTTTTGGTGTTGTCACAATGCTTGTCATTGATGCCGCCAACACAGCTCATGTTGTAGATTATGTATATGTAGTTGAGATGCTATTGAGATGTTGTGAGTACATGGAGCTATATTTTTAGTGTTGCAGATGTGTTGGTTTGATATGTTTCCAAGTGCTTTTGAGAAAATTAAATAAAGAAGAGAAAACAAAATGATGAAAGTGTTATGAATGTGCTTTGGTTTGTGCTCTTCATTTCTCATGTGTTGATCCTATGCTTGTGCAAATATGAAGGTTTGATAATGGTGATCTCGTGGTGATATATTATGAGTTTTAGCTTTTGGTTTGATGGTACATAAAATTTGCGTTCACCAGTATGTGAATTTTTCTGGCAAAGTTGGTCTTCTATGGACTGGGAGAAATATTGTTGCTCTATAGTTCTTCTTTGTTTTATTCTCAGATCTTGTGGATCTAGAATATGTCTTGTGAAATTTTTGTGTCTGCAAAGAGGTCAGGAAGATTGCGACCCAAAAGCTCAATGCTCTGCATTCAAGCAGAGTTTATGTACACCAAGCACCAACAGGAAAGATCCGATTGAATTTTTTGTTTTGCTGTGGATGTATCCGCAAGACTTTCATGCATTCGCGTATTACATGTCATGGTATATTTGTATCATCTCTTTGTTAAAACATGCAATTGTATCATCATTTGTGTTTTCATTAGGTTTCATTTAATTGGTGTTTACTCCTTCATTCAAGAATAAAATTTAATTCTATGAAGATGGTGGTTGTTTCAAGATAATATTTTATCTTGAAAATGTTTTTATTGGTCCAATTTGTATTCTTTCCACTACTTAGGAATTTTATTGCTAACCTATTTGAATCTCCTATAAAATGAGGAGCTTATGGCCAACCTAGAAGAAAGCTTCCTATGCTGAGGATGGTATAAATCAAGTTGAATTCTGTATTTGTGCATGATGTAAAGCAGGATGCAAAGTGACGAAGTGTGCCACAAATAAGAGTAGAAGTGTGTGTGGAGTGGAGTTGTGATAGGCAATTCTTTCTGCAAGCTTGAAGGTAGTGAGCTGAAGCTGGGTTTTTGCAACTCCTGAATGTGTGGCCAATTAGTTGTGTTGGGACGCCCTTTGCCCTCTTTTGTATCTATAGGCAGTGAGCCTCCCTGTTGGATAGTGAGTCCTTTCTATAGGAAATGAGCCTTTGTATTTGGACAGTGAGTCCTCTTTTGGGTAGTGAGCCTTTGTATTTAGTTTATAATCTTTTATATTGTGAGTTAACCCTCACCATGGTTTTTCCCTCATTGGGTTTTCCACATAAAAAATCTGGTGTTCATTGTGTTGATTTGCTTTCTATTATTTTTGTTTCATGATCTTACTTAATAACATAACAGTGTGGTTGTGGAATTAATAAGTGTTGAGTTTTAAGTTTGAATTGTATGACAACCGATTCACCCCCCTCTCAATTTTCCTACACCTATTTAACAATTTATAGCCTCTCAAGGATAGAAAGCAAGTGAGTCTGTGTCGTATTGGGCCCATGCCACTAGACATCTAGCTACCCACTTTCACAAGAAAAGTGTTTCTATCCAATCTTATGGAGTATTTATAACTTAATTGTGAGGTGGCCCTACATCAAGTTTACACTCCTATCTGATTAACTAAGTTGTGCTTGTCTTCAAATTGTCTTCAATTTATTCCTTATAGTGAGCTTTGGCTTACAAAACCAACCTTACAAATCCAAAGAGTCAATCCTTTATGATGTTTTGTTGTTGTGTATTACTTGTCAGATCTAAAAATACAAAATCAGTACTTGAACAGTTAGAATTAATCAAATCATAGGTTGATTTAGGTCCAAAAATTGCAAGTTATGTCTCTATTTCAAATCAGTTTGTTTGACTATCATTCATTGTTGCTTATGTTGTATCGTAATTCTTTTCTTTTCATATTGACACTTTTGAGATATGCATCTTGGTGCATTTGTCTATAAATTGATGCTTCTATGCAATTCGATGCATTTGTTACAATCATTTTATGTCAAAACCTAAACCAGTTACAGTGATGCATTTTCCTTTCATAAAACAATGCTTTTGTCCTTTTCCTAGTGGTTTTTTCATATTTTGACATGTATGTTTCTGATAGTGCAACACTTTTGTCAAAATTTGATACTTTTATCTTAGACAATGCATCACTTTTGACTGTGGTTCAATGCTTCTGTAAAATGATGCATTCGATTGTCAGTCAAAATTTTCAAAATAGTAAAAACTTAGTTTCCAAAAAAATTCATCAATCAGTCTTTATTTAGGATCAAAGACCTATATCAAACAAACCTATAAAGATAATGAGTCCTCCAAGAAAAATAGCAATAGAAAAATAAAAATCCCACATCATCCTTTATTTTGATTCTTCCTAGAAATTCATTTCATTAGTGTTAATCCAAAAAAAATTAAATCATCCATTATCAAACCAGAACTAGACAATCATCTTTTAGATCTCTTATCAATATCCTCTAGTTTTGTCATTTACTTAAAACACATCTCAAGTACATTGTTAAATTAGTGTCATAATCTAAAAAAAAAATCTTAGCGGGCATCATTCTACCCCCTAAGTTTATAAGTTTCCTATCATGTTCCTTGGCTTGGACTCATTAGACTAGTAGAAGTAATTTATTTATCAATAAAAATCAAATCAAAACCAAGATCTAGGTAACTATTGTCTCCTTTAGGTTTTATATCCTATATCAACATCAAAAGTTTGGTTCAAAATTATACTTAGTGTGTCTCTTTCCAAATCCATTTTGAAAAAAAAACATTCATTCATACATCTCATCCAAAAAAAATGGAGGTCATAGAGTCTCTTTTATACCAATGCAAACAAGATCCCAAGCCAAAAACAAAATGTAAAATCCCAATCCAAACATGACAAATGAATTCAAAGATCCTTTTCAAAAAAACAATAAAAATTCAAACATGTATGAACTAGGAGGTGTCAAAGCACCACCCCTAATGATTCCTAACAATAATTCAAACATAGATGGATATGTGTGACATAACACCTAAAGAGGTGGTTGAGGCCCAATAAGATGCTCATGCAATAAAATTAATAAACACAATTCTAGTAGCCAACCTAGATCAGTTCCTTTTAAGGCTTTCCCAACAAGGGGCTAGATTACCATTCACCTTTGACATAACATGAATTTAAACCATCACCAATTAAAATACATCCTCAACCTTGGGGGAAACCAATATTGATAAAAACATACCACCTTCACTTCAACCAAACCTTAAACTCACTACTCAACTAGCTAACAATCCATTTTCTACTTCTTCATAAATAACTACATTTGTTCCACAAACCACCATTCCTACAAATTCCACACAGGTAATTGTACCACCCATTCACACTTAGGCTCTGACCAATCCTACAACTAGTCAGTATATTACCTCCATATCAACACATAACCCATAATCATATCATTCTTCACAAACACCCCCACATCAACCTCCACCTAATAATCCTAATCCAATAACAAACATGCATACAAATGCTTCATACACCACCAACTCCATGACACAACCTCCACAGGCTCCCAAATACAACATGCACCTACATAATTAGAATACCTATCTCTCTCAAAACACTATCACATCATAGTAATTATACCAATCCATGTAATTACACGCATCCACAACAAAACAACTTTCCACATTATCAACAACCATACACCAATTCCAATCCTCAAAACCCTTCATATGGTTATTAGAATCCATCACCATCAAACTACCTCCAAGGTCAAAAATCACCACATCCCACACCTACTTACAATCTAGCAGATCAAACCAATCTAGCTCTTTAGATTCAAGCTTTACAACAACAAATAGAAAATATTCATATGGGACCACAAAAAAAGAGCTATACAATCAAAAACATATGTCATTTCTTATTCAACGAGATTATATATGCCACCCTTTCCACCTCACTTTGAAATGCCTAAATTTGAAAAATATAAAGGAAAGGGGGAACACTCATGATCACATAAGAGAATTTCATGTAGCTTGTTTAGAGATAATGCATGAGGATACTTATCTAATGTGCCTCTTCCTAGGAAGCTTAGGAGGGAAATCCATGGAGCGGTTTTCTAGACTCCCTAGGGCATAAGAACCTTTAAAAAAATAGTCGATAAGTTTATCGCACATATCTCTTACAACATGGATCATGAAACGACAATGACAAATTTATGTACAACTACACAAAATGATAGAGAAATTTGTTCCTCTTTCTTACAAATGTGGAAAAACCTAGCTAACAAGATCCTATGTCACATTCCAGAAAAATAATTGGTTGAGATGTTCATTCAAAACATAAACACTAAAGTGGGTTTCCATTTGAAAATGTTATGTTCAAATTCCTTCGATGATGTCATCAAAAAAGGAATTACTATTGAGAAATCCCTCATTGTTGGAGTTGTAAAAATATTCAAAGAAAATAAAACCAATTAAAACAATTCAAATGACAAGCCCCACTTTTGGAATAAGAAAAAAATGTTGCCAGTGATGGTGTGGATGCTAAAATGGCTCAAACTATCCAACCCACCTTAGTATACCCACACAAAAAATTGTTCAAACATCATAAAATCTATAGGATACCACACAGTGATCACCTTTTAGACTCAACAATAACTCACAATGAAAATTCACTCCTTTAGGAGAACCTATTGATTTTGTGCTTCACAAACTACTCCAAGCGAACGGAGCCAGCCTTCCAAAAATTAATCAATATGAACTGCCAATCAAACCCATGTGGTGGAAGGACACCGATTTATGTGATTACCACAAAGTAAAAGGACACAAAAATCCCATCTGTTTTAAATTGACAAACCTTATTCAAGACTTAATAGACAAAGGTGATATTGGTGTTGAAAACTAGAAAAAAATCCTTAAATGGAAATCATGTGATCTTTAAAGATACCTTACACAATCATGGAAAAGGAATCCCCTCTAACTAAGGTGGTAGCTCAAGCAATAGTACCAATTATATAGCTATCAACTATGATTATACAGTTAGCCATATTGAGGAAGTTGACAACTATGTATCGACTATCACTATAAAGAACCTTAAACCTAAATGTAACATTACAACACCTAGAAGTAAAATCACTCTACAAGGAGCCCCATCTAGAACATCTACTACACTTTAGTATATTCTGATGGATCAATTGAATAAAACACCAACATAAATATCAATTCTCAACCTTTTATGTATATCACCGACTCATAAACATATATTAGATAAATCTCTTAGGGAATCATCAGTACCCATAGATCTTAATGTAAATTAGTTTCAAATTATGGTTGGTCACATTACCTCTTCACATCATTTAATATTTTTTGATAAATTCCTAGCATCCCATTTTCCTTTTCATAGTGAGGCCCTTTATCCAAAAATATTTGTCCACAAACAATGCATAAAATGTGTCCTAATGGATGGTGGTGTTGGCTTGAACATATGCACCTCAAAATTGGTAAAAATACTAGGATACTCTGAGGAGATTATAGATTCAAAAAAGAAGATATTGATCGGAGCTTATGATGAGGCTGAGTGTCCCTCCAAAGGGACCATTACTATTCTAGTTAGAGTAAGACTTGTAACCAAGGATATAATCTACCAAGTATTGGACCTCGAACTACCTTACAACGTGCTTCTTGGTTGTCCATGGATTCATTTCATGCAAGTTGTACCTTCTACTTTTCCCAAATATCTAAAGTTCTATCATGAAGGAAAAGAAGTGACTATTCTATTAAATCCAGATACATTCCCAAACTGCACCAACTTGAGAGGATATACAACACTTCATGTTCCCAACAACATCAAAGTATCCTCCTCTGGTGTAGGAGCACCTACACACCTTTGTCAAAATTTTCTCATTTCATTGGTTGTAGGGAGAGTTAAAGATAGCATAGGGTTGTTTGAATTTATCTAAATAAGGTCTAAAAAGACCATTTATGAGGTAATAGGGTGATTTGGTGTCTTAGGTGTTAAGTTTGTAAAAGTTACACAAAATACCATAATGTTGTCAAGTACAAAGAACAAAGTTGTCAAAAAGTACAGTTTAGGGAATATGAAAGGTTTGGAAGTTCAAAAAATAGTTATGTACTTTGGTATGGATGGGATTCAAGTGTAAATGATATATAAAGCCTCTTCATGGCTCGAAGAGGGGTTGTTGAATGTTGTTTTGAAGAAATCCAATCAGAACAAAACGTTTTCTATAATTTTCTTTTGTAATTCTGAACTTTGTTCCTTCTATACAGCCCGTATAGACTTCATGATGCTTTGAATTATTTTGTGAATTATAGTAGCATGTGTTAGCATTCCATTGCATCAATTCTGAGGATCTAATATCAAGTTTTGTGGGATATTTTGTTCATTCTCTATGACTAACTGGTAAAAACCAATGAAGTGTTGTTTTGTGATTTAATAATGAAAATGGTCATTCCTCTTACTGTTTGATCCTATTTCTTAGAGGAATGGCCTTTCAAAGGATAGGATAGGTGTTTACATGATTTAGGAAGAAAAATAAAGCAATTTTTGTGGTTTGGAGCCAAGCTTTAGGGCCAGTAATTAGGGTTTTTATGTGACAATGGAGGTTTTAAGAAAGGATTTGTCTAAATACTGATGGGAATGTCATTGTAAGGGTTTGAGAAGTCTTTACAAAAATATTAGGAATGGTTGGATGCCTTGCTGAGGTCTGGAAAGCCCTAGAGATAGGACTTTTAATAAAACCCTAGGTATTTGCTTGTAAGTGGATGGTTTGTTGGTACAGTATTGAAGAAGCCTTAAACCGAGAAATAAATTGTGAAATTTGATGTTTTGTCACATGCTTGTTGACTGTTTGATTAGGTTTTGTGAAGGGAAGATGATTAGGAGGAACCTCCCTTGTTAAATTGGGCTAATTAAGTAGCCTTTTGCAGGGGCAGTTTGTTGTTTCTCAATGTTGACACAAAGAAACCTGTTGAGATCTTTTAAGGAAATGTTTTGGGATTTGTGACAAGTCAAATTTGATATTTGGTTAACTATTGCATAGCCTTTTCAAAGGGATATCTCCATTTTGATGAATTTGTGGGCTAGAATCCTTTAGTGGTGTTTTAAGGGAAGTTGGGTGTTTTGTTGATCAAAGGTTGATTTCATTGCTTGAGTCAGAATATTTGATGTTGAATAGTGATTTTCTCCACCTTGTATTGTATCAAAGTGGTATCAGAGCTCAAGGACAAGGTCTCTTTTGATTGAGTTTTGCAGGTTTGAAGATAGAAGGTGAGAAGACAAGTTTGAGAAGATGCCTTTGAAAGGTGTCGGTGTTGCTAGAGAGTTGCAAGATCTGAAGAGAAGCATGCTAAGCTTTTGGAATCTCATAATATTGTGTTGGCGAGTCTTGCTGCCTTGGAGACAAATAAAAGAAGAGAAATGAATGAAGAAAGTGAAACAAAGGAAGATGATGAAGAATATGAGGATGTTGATAAAGAACTAGACCATGAAGATCAGAGGATGGTGAACATGCTCAAAGCAGTGAAAGGTGATTCTCATAAGGTAAAATTTGATCTTCCTATGTATGTGGGTAATTTAAATAAATAAGAATTGCTTGATTGGGTTGTTTCTATGGATAATTACTTTGAAAGTGAGGATATTTCAAATGAATAGATGGTGAAGGTGGAAAAAACAAAGCTAAAAGGACATGCTCTTCTATGGTGGGACTATGAGCAGGAAAAAAGGAGAAAATAGGGAAAATCAAGGATTACTTCATGGGAAAAGATGGTGCAAAATCTGAAAGGTAAATTTCTTCCAAAGGATTATGAAGTTCAATTGTATAAAAAGTTGCAAGGATTGAAACAAAAAGATCTAGATGTCAAGTCTTATACTGATGAATTCTACAAACTAAGCATAAGGTCAAGAAGGGATGAGGATGAAGCTGAAAAGGTGGCTAGATATCTAGGAGGTTGGAGATTCAATCTACAAGATGAACTTGTTGTTGCTAACCCCAAATCTGTGGAATAATGTTTTCAATCAGCAATTAGGGTGGAGGAAAAGCTTAAAAGGAGACAAGAGAAATCAGTTAGAGGAAGAGGTACTACTAGTGCAAGAGGGAGAGGAACAATCCCTACACCAAAGTAGCCAAATGAAGAACAAGAAGGAGCAAATAAGGGTAAGGAACAAGGTATTGATGTTAGAGGTGGTTTTAGAGGTAGAGGAAGATTTAGTGCTGCTAGAAGTTCTAATGATTTTTTAGGGAGATGTTATACATGCAATGAATATGGTCCTCCATCTTGGAAATGTCCTGAGAAGGTTGGTAGTTCATCAAGTGGTGAAAAAAGGATTGATAGGAGAGCACAATTGGTTCAAGAGGAGGAGTGTGAAAGCAATCATTCCACAAGTTTGAGGGTTACTCCTGAAACAAGGGAGATGTTGATGATGAGGAAGACAGTGTTGAAGGCAGTTAAGGAGGCGGAACCTTTGCAAAGAAAGAGCCTCTTCAAAACTACTTGTAAGTGTAAGAACAAGGTATGTAAAATTGTGATTGATTCTAGTTCAACAGAGAACATGGTGTCTACTGAGATGGTGAATAAGTTAAATTTGAAAAAAAAATACCTCATGAATTGCCTTATAAAGTTTCATGGTTAAGTGATGGACAATCTTTGTTGGTAAATGAAAAGGTTTTGGTAGATTTCTAGATTTGAGGTTATAGAGATAGTGTTGTTTGTGATAGCCTTCCAATGGATTGTTGTCACCTAATCTTAGGTATACCTTGGCAGTATGATAGGTGTGCCTTATATCATGATGGTAGAGAAAATACACACACTATAGTTAAGGATGGATGTTCTTTTGTTTTGACTCCACTTGTGGAAGATGAGAAAGGTAAGGAAAAAGTGATAATGTGTGGGAAGAAAGAGTTTGTTGATGTTGAGAAGGAAGATAAAAATCTTGGTGATATGATCAGTCCAAGGTCTGATGATGCTTTGACAACAGTTGTGAAGGCTAATATAGTAGTAAGAAAAGAGTTGGCAGTGGGTTGGAATACAAAAATTTTGATGGGAACAATGGTATGCCCTATAGTTGAAGGTAAGGTTGTAAATCCTATGAAATATGCAGGTACAGTGTGTGCAGGGGTATGTGAGGATAGTAAGATGGGACAAAAAGATTACAAGATAATGGAAAGGATGACATTGAAGAAGAGACAAAGTGCACAAGAGGCTAAGAGTGAATACAAGCATGGAAATGAGATAAAGGTAAAGATAGATCAAGGGAATACTGACAAGTGTTTGTTTGTAGGTGTAAAAGCAAAGATATTATCAAGTTTTGAAAGAAGGCAGGCCTCAAGTCTGATAGTAGATATGAAGACATGTTCAAATTCAAACAAGAACACAGATGCAAGGCAAATTACTAATTCACTGTATATGAATTAAATAAAAAAAATTTCAAATCAGAAGGCATGTGAGAAGCTTGGAGGAGCTAGTGTAAGGCATAACTTTTGTGACAAGAGTATTTTTCTGTGGGGGTGTATGGTGCAGGAGCACCTACACACATTTGTCAAAATTTGATCATTTGATTGGTCATAGGGAGAGTCAAAGATAGCATAGGGGTGTTTGATTTTATTTAAATAAGGTCTAAAAAGATCATTTATGATGTAATAGGGTGATTTGGTGTCTTAGGTGTTAAGTTTGTAAAAGTTACACAAAATACCATAATGTTGTCAAGTGCAAAGAACAAAGTTGTCAAAAAGTGCAGTTTAGGGAATATGAAAGGTTTGGAAGTTCAAAAAATAGTTATGTTCATTGGTATGGTTGGGTTTCAAGTGTAAATGATATATAAAGCCTATCCATGGCTCGAAGAGGGGTTGTTGAATGATGTTTTGAAGAAATCCAATAAGAACACAACGTTTTTTGCAAGTTTCTTCTGTAATTTTGAACTTTGATCCTTTTGTACAGCCTGTACAGACTTCATGATGCTTTGAATTATTTTTTGATTCACAATAGCATGTGTTATCATTCCATTGCATCAATTCTGAGGATCTAATATCAAGTTTTGTGGGATATTTTGTTCATTCTTTGTGACTGACTGGTAAAAACCAATGAAGTGTTGTTTTGTGATTTAATAATGAAAATGGATATTTGACCTTGTTTCTTATAGGAATGGCATGTCAAAGGATAGGATAGGTTTTTACATGATTTAGGAATTAAAATAAAGCGATTTGTGTGGTTTGGAACCAAGCCCTAGCCGGTAATTGGGTTCTTATGTGAAAATGGAGGTTTTAAGAAAGGAATTGTCTAAATACTAATGGGAATGTCATTGTAAGGGTTTGAGAAGCCTGTACAGACATATTAGGAATGTTTGGATGCCTTGTCAAGGTTTGGAAATCCTTGATGATAGGACTTTTAATAAAACCCTAGGTATTTGCTTGTAAGTGGAGGGTTTGTTGGTATAGTATTGAAGAAGCCTTAAACCTAAAATAAATTGTGAAATTTGATGTTTTGTCACATGCTTGTTGACTGTTTGATGATTTTTTGTGAAGGGAAGATGATTAGGAGGAACCTCCTTTGTTAAATTGGGCTAATTGAGTATCCTTTTGCAGGGGCAGTTTGTTGTTTATCAATGTTGACACAAAGAAACCTATTGAGATATTTTAAGGAAATGTTTTGGGATATGTGACAAGTCAAATTTGATGTTTGGTTGGCCATTGTATGGACTTTTCAAAGGAATATCTCCATTTTAATGAATTTGTGGGCTAGAAGCCTTTAGTGGTGTTTTAAGGGAAGTTGGGTGTTTTGTTGATCAAAGGTTGATTACATTGCTTGAGTTAGAATATTTGATGTTGAATAGTGAGTTTCTCCACCTTGTATTGCATCATCCTCCAAATCCTACATAGACCCTTCACATCGAATCATCCTCGGGAATCTACACAATCCACAGTTACTCCTGAAGTTAAGATAAAAATTGATGACAAAGGGTGTGGGGAATATGATATGGCATAGTCTTTCTATGTAGTTCAACTTCCATCATCACCTAGATCATCTAGAAAACTAGATAGATCTTAAGCAGCATCAACTGTGATAATCAAATGCAATCCAACTACCTTTTCTAAATAGGGGGAATTGGACAAAGAATCTCTAGATGAAGACATTTCCAAGTGAATTTACCACGATAAAGAAGAAGATATTGTCATATTACCAGTACAAAAGTTCACTAAAGGATTCTCGATAATGGAACATATGGAATATGATGGACATAGTGTACTTGGAGCATAGAAGAAAGGAATGATGGAACCTATCATAAGACATGTTAAACCAAAATATGAAGGACTCATATTTGTAAAACCAACTGAGGTGTCTAAAACTACTGAAAGTACACCTATAGAAGCAGATAAAACATTTTCTATTGATAAGTTGTCTAATGAGGATATTGACAATGACTCTTTCGAGTGTATCAATGACCTATTCTATGATGTAAACATTTGCACCATATCCTATATGTCTTTTGATTTTCTATTGATAAGTTGTCTAATGAGGATATTGACAATGACTCTTTCGAGTGTATCAATGACCTATTCTATGATGTAAACATTTGCACCATATCCTATATGTCTTTTGAACCTTGACCTTTTGACAACACATTTCCACTTATATACCCCCAACTAATTGATTGGGACCAACATGATCCACCTAGTATAGACATATTCCAGAATGATAAAGTTATTGTTGAGTTTATGGGACTTTGAGATGGTATAGCCCTAGAGGATCATAGAATTGGATTCATCATAGAACTTGACACATTGGCATACTTTGGGGAGGATGTTAAACCTTTCAATCACAAAAATGTAAAATGTATAAATAGGCACCCTAGTGAAAACAACCATGTGACACTTTTGGACCGAAAAATAGTAAAAACATAGGATGTATCTAAGGGTGAAAACCTCTCTGAGACACCTAAGGATGGAAGGTTTGAAAATATCCCCATGGAACAAGAGATATCTATAGTTCTTATCAATAAATCTACATTGGCAAACATCAGTACTATAGATAGTGTCAAGATAGCATACTTTGCAGCTTCATTATTTGAGGAAATGATTGATTTCATGGATTTTTTTGAAAATAGATAAGTCAACTTCATATGGTCCTATGCAAACATGCTTGGATTGGATCCTAATCTAGTACTACATCACCTAACAATAACATAAGAGGAAAAATTTGTGAAGCAGAAGCTACATAAGATGCACCCACATATAGAATTACTAGTTAAAGAAAAAATTCATAAGCTACTAGATGTGGGCTTCATTTGACCTATTGATTATGTGGAACGGATATCAAACTTGGTTCTGGTCACTAAACCCACTAGGGACATCTTCATATGTACAAATTTCAGATACCTAAACAAAGCATGCCCAAAAGATGACTTCCCTTTGCCTAACATTAATATGATTGCAGATTTGACAAAAGGGCATAGAATGTTGTCCTTAATCGATGGATTCTCAAGTTATAATTAGATTTGCATCGTCACTGAAGACCAACATAAAACAATATTCACCTATCCATAGGGGACAATTTTTTATAATTTCAAGCCTTATGGTCTTAAAAACATCGGAGCTGCCTATCAATGGGCTATGACAACTATCTTTCATGACATGATGCACACATTGATAGAAGACTAGTTGATGATCTAGTAACAAAATCAATCACCAGGGAAGAACATCTTGAAATTTTGGCTAAAAAATCTGATAGACAGAATTAGTACAACCTAAGGTTAAATCCTAAGAAGTGTGTCTTTAGGTTAACATCTAGAAAGTTATTGGGATATATTATGTCAAGAACAAGCATTGAGGTTGACCTAGTGAAAGTAAAATAAATAATTGAAATGCCTCCTCCTACTACTCTCAAATAGTTGTGAAGTCTACAAGGAAAGCTCCAATTGATTTTTCATTTTATTTCATAGCTATTAGATAAGTGCCACTTGTTTACACACCTTTTATATAAGGGTGATACCTTTAAATGGGATGAAAAATTGTCAAAAGACGTTTTAGCAACTCAAATATTATCTAGAATCTTCTCCAATATTAATGTCGTTAGTCTAGGGAAAGCCTCTACTATTGTATATCTCTACTACATCAACAACACTAGGTGCACTTCTTGTGCAACATGATGACATGAGTAGAGAAAGAGAAATCTATTAGATAAGTCATACTTTGGTAGGATACGAACTAAACTATTCACTGATCGAATGTGCCTATCTAGCAGTTGTCTTTGCTTCCTGGGATTTGATATATTAAATGTTTAATCATCAAACTAAACTTATTACAAAAATAGGTCCTCTCAAGTATTTTTGAACAAGGCCACACTCACAAGTCACCTAGTTAAATGGGTAATGATCCTCAATGATTTTGATATCAAGTATGTAGAGAAAAAGGCAATCAAAGGTCAAGTAATTACAAACCAACTAGAATATGCCCCAATAACATATGATCACCCGATGGTGTTAGAATTTCTAGATGAAGGAATATTCATAGTCACCCTAGCACATATGTGAAAATTATATTTTGATGGCTCGTTCGTGCACACAACACGGATTAGGCGCAGGTATATTATTTGTCACCACCAAGGTGATTGTATACCCAATTCATATTTTTTGTCATTCGCATGCACAAACAACATTGTATAGTATGAGGGACTTATCATTGGACTTGGAACATAAATTAAATGGAAACTTAATTAGATTCAAGTCTACAAAGATTATCAACTAGTTATTAGACAAGCGAATTATGATTACCAAACTAAAGATGAAAATCTTCTACCTTACACGAAAAAATGGTAGATGGTTTCAAGCAGTCCTTCACTAAAATCACATTTGAACATGTCTGAAGACTAAATAAAAAAGTAGCAGACAACATGTCTACCATTGGATCTCTCCTTGATATGTCATAAAATACTCAGCAGTGTAAGTTCTTAGTGGAGTGGCTCTTGATCCCTACCTTTGATATTCTAGAGTCTAAACTTGTGTGTGAAATAGTTGGTCTTGTTCTCCTTGGTATCAATACATATACAATTGCCTTCACCAACAAATCCTTCCACCTGAATTATCTAATAACCAAAGAAAAACCTTCATTAGACATTCATCCCACTTCCTTATCCTTGGAGATACACTATATCGAAGGAGTTTTGATGGTACTCTCCTTAGGTGTCTTAACTCAGAAGATGCATAAAATACCCTATGTGAGGTGCATGATAGTGTTTGTGGTGCACATGCTAGCGGTCCAAACACATCTAAGAAACTAATCATATTTGGTTAAGTTATTGTCTGATAATGGAACAAGACACCCACTAGTATGCATGCAAATTTCTAAAGTGTCAACAACATGGAAATCTTATACATGCACTTGCACAAGAACTACAAGCTCTTACCACATTATGGCCTTTCTCATAGTGGGGACTAGACCTTGTAAGAAAAATCCATCCTTAGTCCTCCAATGGACAAGAGTTCATAATTACTACTATTAAATATTTCACTAAATGGATTGAAGTCATTCCACTTATTGATATTATCAAAAAACAAATAGCTAAATTTATCCTAAACTATATCATTTTTCAGTGTGGAATCCCTTTAGCCATGTCACTGACAATGGTAGACCATTCAAGAATTAGGATGCTCAAGACCTTTGTAATAAATTCCATATGGACAACACTGCTTTCCCACTTCCTACTATCTACAAAGTAATAGTGAAGTAGAGGAATTGAACAAAACGATATTAAAAATCCTAAAGAAAAATTCCAATGATGTTGGTCATGATTGGCACATCCAAATCAACCTAACACTGTGGACCTATCGAACTAGAATTCACACACCCACAAGCACAACACCATATTTCCTCATCTTTCAATTTGAATCAATTTTACCTATAGATGTCGAGCTTCCTTCACTCAAAGTTCACTATGCCATCTACTAAATGATAAAGACTACAAGATCACTAGACTAAATGACTTGGACTTACTAGATGAACGGTGTCTCAATGCACTTAATAACTTACAATTCTTTCAAAACTGTCTTAGCCGCAGTTACAATAAAAAGGTTGTCACATGCAAATTTAAAGTAGGAGATATAGTACTTAAGGAAAATTAAAAATTCAATAAAAATGTGAGAAGAAAGGGAAATTTGAGCCTAACTAGTTAAGACCCTTTGTTATCACTGTAGCTTATGGATTAGGAGCATATTAGTTACCAACATTTGTAGGTGAACCACTTAATGATCCCATCAATGGCGTCCACCTGAGAAAATGTTATGCCTAATCCTCAAAGTATCTTATGTCAAAAATACAAAACAAAACAAAAAATGACAAAAGTAAAGAGAAATAATTCACTCTATGGTGAAAACCACTTCAGTGGCACCTTAGCCTTGGTTAAGTACAACGGTAAAAACCTATTTACAGGCATCATGTGTAGAAGCCTTATTCCACCATTTATTCACAATCTCGTCCACTTCATCCATCCATAATAAAATATTTTTTCAATATACCTATCACCCTATCATGGCTTGATACTGGATCGTCATAGAATCATTTGTCAAACTTATAACACTACTCAGAAAATCCAAAAACATTCAAATATTCCACAAAAATCCAAAAACATTGATTCATTACAAAAAACCACAAACATTCAAATGTTTCAAAACTCCAAAAACATTGAAAATTTCCAAAAATCCAAAAATATAGCATCATCTACCATATCCATAATCAATTTCCATTATCTCAACACAAGATTTAAGCAAGCATAAACTACGCAACATCCTAACACATTGAGCATTCATTAAACAATCATGAATCAAAGATTTTAGCTAAACTATCTACAAAACTATTGATCAATTTCCAATTCCACTTTTAACATCTTATCAAACCAATCATGTCCTAGTGATACATCTTTCCTACAATGGAAATTATCACTAATGATTAACATCTTTTTTGTAAATAAATTTGATAGTTGTTGATCTATTTTATCTTTGAGTCTTTTTATTACTTGATTTATCTTATTGTCTTATTCAAATGTTCCTTGAGGATGTCTCAAAATGATTTAGAGGAGCAAGAATGGGGAAAGGTCATTACTTTAATATGTCATGTTTGTGGAATGTTTTTAAGCATTGCTATGATAGGTATGTTTCATTGTGTGTATTGGACTAGATTGTAGCATTAACAAATCACCCTATGTATATAAGGTCATCACGTGCATGTATGCATTAGGGTTATCATGTTGTGAAGCTATGTTTCCTTTCATATTCTAACAAGGTTCTACCATATCTAGTACATTTAAGAATAATCCTTATTTTTTGTGTCTTAGTCCTAACAATGGATACTTAATTCACCAAGGTTTGTCTCAACTTGGTGTACACATATGTCCATTGCCTCTTATCAAAACTTTAGGCAAATGGAAACAGACATTGCCATCATAATTCATGCCTTGTTGTGCATACATTCGCTTGTCACATAATAAAATTCTCTATGATGGTAACAAAATCTTGTAGGAAGGATGCACCCTAGGATGTGTTATCAGATGTTGGTGGGTCGATAGGTTGTTTGAAAGGTTGTTGATATAAAGTTTGATTAACATGTTTGATAATGATCAAGAATTTTATTTTTTATGTTTTAAAGATTCTATTGTATGTTTGATAATCATAGTGTTAACTAAACATGCTAGATCCAAATGAATTTAAAGCCTATTTAATTACCTAAGTCATGATCCCAATAAGATATTCAATATCAACAAAGCAAAGAAGCCATTAAAACTAACATGATAAAACATGAAAGCTTGAAAAACATCTATTCTAAGGCATTGAACCTTATCCTATTGGTGGATTGGTGTCACATTGATGTGGAATGGTGACCCTTTCCCAATCCCTTGGATAATATGAGACTTTCTAATCGATTTTATTCATTAAAATTGATGGAAACTAACGAAAATGATGAACGAAAACATGATAAAATCTACATTAACATTTTATTCTGGCCTTTGTTTGGCTCTGTTGTACAACTTTCCTGCTCTTTCTATTTTTTGAATCTTTTCATCCCTACTTTGATTAGACTATTTCATGGGTCGATCAAGAGGGGGGCTTGGGAAGGCTCCCCATTCCAAAGTTTTTATCTCTTTGTTTGGCATTGTGTCTATTGTGGTAGTAGCCAGTGTTGTTCCCCATGTGACTTCTCCTCGTACCTCTATCCTTTCCCCATGGGAAAGGACTGAGGGTAATTCTAGAAAGTCACCTTTATCCCCTTCTTTCAAGTTAGACTCTTTCTTCTCTATGGAAGAACTGGCATCCTATGTGGAAAAATTGGTGGAGATTGGCTCACCAGCTTCGAGTAAAATGTTTTTGGAGTCTTCTTCCTACTTTGTGATTGGATGGGAAGTTGAAATCCCTAAAGCTTTGATGTTGAAGGCTATGGATAGCCTTAAACTTACATTGGTTGGAAAAATTTTGGCCTATCATCCAAATATCGAATAGGTACATCAATGGGCTACCTTGAATTGGAATCTTAAAGGCAGCATCTCTATAAATGTTATGCCAAGAGGTATCTTCCTTTTCTCCTTTGTTTTTTATGAAGATATGCTTAAGGTTTTAATGGGCAGACCCTAGGCTTTTGATGTTGTTTATAAGAACTTTCTTTCCCTCTACAAGTGGAAATCGGGTTTTGATCCCTCTACTGACCTGGGGACCATGGCTCCAACTTGGGTTCACCTTATGGGGTTACCCCTTGAGTTTAGGGAGACGGGTATCCTAAAAGGGATAGCTAATTCTTTTGGTAGCCTTTTGGCCATAGAAATTATCACTCAGGAGAATTCTAGACTAGTTTATGCTCGTATTTGTGTAAATATGGCTATTAATAAGGTCTTGTCGACTTTTGTTCTCCTTAAGTCAAAATTTGGCAATTGGACTCAACCCCTAGAATATAAAAATGCCCTCCATTTCTACCAACTTTGTAATAAATTTGGTCACCTCGTTGACTCATGTGAGAAAGTACCTATCAAGGGACCCTTTTATTGAGAATTCTCTCTTCAAGCATATTCCTAATCCCTTTGTAGTTGTCTTTGTTGCTCACCCTTCTGAAGTTTATTCTACCCCTATGGATGTTGTCCTCTATGGGAAGGAAGTCCCAGCCTCTGGCTTGGTTGTTGTTCCTACTAAACCTCTTGTTATTTCTAGTGACTTGGCTAGCCTGAACCTCATGCCTATTGCCCCTGTCATTAGTTTCCCTACCCTGGGCTTCTAGAAATATGTGATTCCTACAATAGGGAAGGAAATGAATATTGAAAATATGGATGAAGCAAAGTGGCTCCCCCAAGCGGAGGCCAAATTGCAATCCCCCTTGGAAGTGGTACCTATTGCTATAGTAGGTGTTGAATTGGAAGAAGGTGAATTAGTGTCTTTTGACCCTAATCTATCCCTAGAGGAAATGTCATTTATGTCTCAGAAGGAGGTAGGTAAATTGAGTAACTCACTAGCCTTGTTGGGGTTCCCTCCTCAGCCCAACGACAAAGAAGATGATGATGACTAGTTACAAGCCCTAAATAAAATTTAAAAAAAAAGGAATTTAGATGTTGAAGGGGAAAATAAGGTAGGTAGACCATCCCAAAAGGATTCTAGAAACAAAGATACAGTAAGGGATGTGGCTATTGGAAAACAAAGAACCTCGGATTCGATCGCGAGATCACAGTCTAAAAAGAAGTAGCTCTGGCTACTCCTTTCTGAGATTTTGGTGTTGTTGTACCATGTTTGTTTCCCTATGAAGTTTCTCTCCTCGAATATCAGGTGCCTAAATAACCCTTATAAAAAAAAATTGGTTAGAACTTGTATTCTAGACAATAAAGTGGATTTTTTTCTCCTTCAAGAAACCAAAATGAAGGAGACCTTTGATAAGATAATTTTGAGTATCTAGCCTAGAGAAAATTACTTTGTTAGTGAGGTTGAAGGTGCCTCGAGAGGTATTTCCACTCTTTGGAATCCATCAAAATTAAAAGGAATGCTCTGCCAGTAGAAATAGTCTGATGGTTTCTCTAGAAGTTCTAGCTACTCAAGAGAAATAGAATTTAATTAATATCTATGCTCCCAATTCGAGTAAGGATAGGGTGCAAATTTTGGAGCATCTGAATGATGCTATTAAAAATAGAAAGGATGATCATTGGATGTTGGGAGGGGACTTCAACTCCCCCTTTCTTCCTTCAGAAAAGTTGAGGGGGATGGATGACTATACTAATAGTATGATGGAGCTGGATGATTTCCTAAACTTTGTTGGGCTTATTGATATTTCTCTACAGGGCTCCAAATTTACTTGGTCAAATAGAAGGAATGGCAATCAATTGATCCAAATTAAGTTGGATAGGTTTATAATTTCTTCTAATTGGAACATCTCTCAATTTCTCTCTATATCTGCTCTCCCAAGGTTAGGATCTGATCACAATGCTCTTATGCTTAAAATAAATGTTGATCACAACAAGGGCCCTTCCCCTTTCAGATTTGAAATAATGTGGAGCCTTCACCTGGACTTTGTTGTTTTAGTTAAAAATTGGTGGGAGGAACCAATAAGCGGCACCCTATGTTTTTCCTGGTGGAGAAGTTGAGTATAATCAAGTAGAAAGTGAAAGGGTGGAACAAAGTTACTTTTGGTAACATCTTTGATATTAAGAAATCATTGGGAAATAGCTTAAAGGAATTTTAGGACAATATGGAAGTTGGTCTTGTGGATGATGAGATATGCTTAAAGGAAAGGGACCTTAGATCCCAATGGTTTAAGGTCAGTAAAAAGGAGGAAATATTTTAGAAACAAAAGTCTTGGGTTCAATGGCTTACTGAAGGGGACTAAAATACCAAATTCTTCCACCAATCTACTTTGAAACACAAAAGCAAGAACAAGATTAGATCGCTCAAGAAAGATGATGGTACCACAGTCTCAACTAAAAAAGAAATATCTTAGGAAGCTATTAACTTCTCCTCTCACCAGAATGCCCCAAGCAATGCTAATCAGGTGCATGATGATTTCCTTGAGGTGATCCCTAAAGTTATTTCTAAACTAGACTTAAATAATATGACTAATGTTTTTTCTATGAAAGAAGTTAAATAGGTTGCGATCTCTTTTGGGGCTTATAAAGCCCTAGCCCTGATGGGTTCCCTCCTGCTTTTTTCCAAACTTACTGGGATATTGTCAAATCTAACCTTTTTAATGCTACTAGCGATTTTTTCAAGTCAAGAAGACTCCTAAACCAACTCAATTCCACCTTTATTGATCTTATTCCCAAGAATGACGATGCCTCCTCAATTAAATATTATAGACCGATTAGCCTCTGTAATATTGTCTATAAAATTTTCTCTAAAATACTTGTGTTAAGACTTAAATTTGTGTTCAACAAAATGATTGCCCTGAACCATAAAGGTTTTGTCCAAGGTAGAAACATTCTTGATGTTGTCATCTCTACCCATGAAATCCTCCACTCTATGGACCTAAGTAAAAACCCTGGGATGGCCTTCAAAATTGATATCTCTAAGGCTTATGATAGAGTCTCTTGGTTGTTTCTCTTTGTTGTTCTCAAGAAATTTGGGATAGAGAGAAGATTCCTAAAGTGGCTCTTTGCCTGTGTTACCTCCCCTATGTGCTTTGTTCTGGTTAATGGTGTCCCCCAAGGCTATTTCTCTTGTGACTGTGGTCTGAGACAAGGTGACCCCCTCTCACCATATTTTTTCATAATAGTTGTTGAGGTCTTAGGAAGGAATATACAATAGCTTGTTGACTCTAAAGCCCTTAAAGGTGTTAAGTTGCTTTGTCTCTCCTTCCTGACTCCCACCATCAATTTTTTGATGACACACTTCTATTTGGTGAAGCCTCAATGGGGGAAGCTAGCCTATGGAAACTAGTTCTAAATTACTATGTTGTTGTCTCAGGCTAGTATATCAACTATGAAAAAATAAAGATATACTTCTTTAATGCTAACAAAGTTGTGAAGGAAAGGGTGGTGAAGATATTGGGATGTTAGGAAGTTGTCCTACCTGTAGCTTACCTTGGGTTACCTCTAATATTTAGAAAGAAAATAATTATTAGAACTAGCTGATTGAGAGCATTCAAAAAAATTTGGTTGGGTGGAAGCAGAAACTTCTTAGCTTAGCAAGAAAGATCCAGCTACTAAAAGCCTCCTTACAAAATATCCCAATTTACCACTTGTCTCTCTTCAAAATTCTTGCCTTCATTGGGGAAAAAATAGAACAGATTCAAAGAAGATTTATGTGGTCTGGAACTAAAGAGAAAAACAAATTGTCTCTGGTAAGCTAGGAGAAAGTTTGCACTCCTAAAAGTGTTGGAGGACTAGGGATAAGGAGAATCAAATTGCTTAACAAAGCCCTAATTGCTAAGGTGGGATGGAACCTTTTGGAATGGTCAAAGGACTGGGTGAATATTTTCCAAGCCAAGTATTTGAAGAACATAAACCCTGGTTATTTCCTCTCTCAGACTAATCTATCTAGTGGGTTTTTTGTATGGAACCACCTTGTTAAAATTAAAAATGTACTGAAAGTAGGGGTCAGAAAGAGAATTGGCGATGGTAAAAACACATACTTTTGGAAAGATCCCTAGATTGAGGATTTCACTCTTTCCTCAACAAATGGCTTTAATCCCCTTAAACAAAGCTTAACAAGGATATGTGGAAAAAAGGTTTCAGACTATGTTAATTGGGAGATGGAAAAACCTAAATGGAAGGAGTTCAATCTGCTATTAATAAGTGCTAATTTGAGAGGTTAGAGATAGATCAACTGGGATCCGATTTTGTTAAGGCTACACAATCTAATAGGGGAGACAAAGTGGTTTTCTATTGAAAAGGAATATGAATGGATGTGGAAGGGGAGATATTTAGGATTTTTCTTTGTCAAACATGCTTATGATGAATTGATAAAGCCCTTAATTAACAACAGAGACCATCACTGGGAGAAAGTGTGGATCAAGAATATGGTACCCAAAATCAATTGTTTCAGGTGGGCTACTTCACATGGAAGAATTCTTACTATTGGTAACCTGGTTAGGAGAGGGTTTCAGCTGGTTAATCAATGCACCCTTTGCAAATAGGATGAAGAGTATATAATGCCCCTTTTCTTTCACTTTCAGTTTTCTAGAGAAGTTTGGTCATTCTTCCTTCCTATGTTGTTCACTGACTGCATGTTTCCCCATACTATGAAGTATTTTATGGAAAGTTTGTCAAATTTCCCTTTTTCCATAAGGTTATTATGGACCTTTGGAACCAAGTTCCCCCCTTCTTAACCTAGGGAATATGGAAGGAAAGGAATAACAGGGTCTTTAGGTATATTGAGAGAAGCAGCTATGAGGTTTGTATGATCATTGAAGCACAAGTTAAGGAAAATACTAGATGTGGGAAGATATAGCTTCTCTAAATTTTGGCCAAATTATAAAGAGATGAGAATTAAACAGGTATGGGTCCTAAGGAAGGATCTCACTAACCTTAACTAGACCACGATTTTGGCAAGGAAGTTTACTATGTGGGTTCCTCTTGAAAGAGAGTGGATTAAGTGTAATTTTGACGGGTGATCCAAAGGCAACCTAGGTATGGTTAGGGTGGGAGGTATGCTCAGAAACCACTTAGGGGAATGCATTGTGAGTTATGGTGTTAACTTGGGAGTCTTCTCTAATAATAAAGTGGAGGCTATGGAAGTATAGGGGCATAAAGACTCTAAAGGATTATGGTTTTAAAAAGGTAATTCTGGAAAGAGATTCTAAGTTAATTATGGATATCTTGAATGGAGATGCTATGCCCCCCTAGAAATTAAAAAATTATAGATAAGTGCTTGTCCCTTATGATTTTTTTTACTAATTGCAAGGTGGAACATGTGTATAGAGAAGGGAATATGTCTACTAACTGTGTTGCCAATGAAGCATTGAGGTGTAATGGGTGGACCTGATGGGTTAATAACCAATTGTCGATGTCATTAAAGGACAAGGTTTTAAAAGAAAGATTTGAATATGCATACAACTTACAAAGATGATGGTTGGGAGTGGCAGAGGAAGAATTTGCGATGTTGTGATATTAAGAGCATGCAAAATAATGATGAGGTAAGTGGTATGGTGTTGAGCAAGAAGATCTCCTCAGGAGGAAAAGGTAATAATTATCTCCTTCCCGAGATGGTTAAGGATCACATGGCTATTACCAAGTTGAAGAAGGGTGTCAAATCTGAGTGTGTTGAAAGTCCTAATGTCATCCCCACCTGCTATTGTGAAGATTTGCAATGTATGAAAAGTAAAAAGTCATTAATTATTTGTAAAAATAATAATGATCTCTTAGCTCTGGAAAATGTGTTATTAGATTTATCGAAAAGAAAGTTCTTGATTCTTACCTCCTTAAGTGTTTATTTCTAAATTGTAAACAAAAGTTCCTTCTGTAAGTCTGGTAGACAACCAAAGAGGTGTTTGGTTATGAAGAAAATCCTGTAGAATCCGAAAACTTGTAGAGTACTAAGATGGATGGGACAAGGAAGTGCACGGGGCCTCCAAATTTCTAGGCACTTAAATAAAATATAGACCTATGGAGATTGTTTGACAAAGTGGGTATGGTCCCCTTTTTCAAATCCATGAAGGGATACAATGAGAGCTTTACTACTAAATTTACAAATTCATGGAGCAAGGGGAATGTGGAAATTGGAGCTATTAAATTCAAGGTGACAACATAGTTTATTGCGGAAGCTACTGGTTTGCAGAATCAAGGCATCAAGGTGGCTAAAAAGAGTGGGGTTGGCTACCAGTTATTTGTAGACAATTTTCTTCATGATGGTGAGAATTTGATGAGATTTCAAAGTGGGCACGTGTGGCTAGAGCTCCCGACTCCTTACACCTTGGTGAGTATGTTTGTGATGAGGTATTTCAATTTGAAGGAAGATACATGACAGTTCATGCATACTATTTTCCGTTGTTGAATCATATTAGGCACAATGAAAGAATATATTTTCCCTTTTATTTACTTTCCTCCCTGCAAATTAATATTGAAAAAGGTGTGAGCCCTCCCTTGCATCAAGGATGAATGCTTGCCCTGTACAAGAATGCTTTAGCGATGAACCCTCATGGAAACCCTCTTGTTGCTAGATTGAAAAATGAAAATCGTAATGCTAGTGAAAATGTGGAACCCCTTGAGGAGGCTAACCCTATTGTGGAGCCTAATCTCAGACCACCTCCCATTGTTGTTGCAATAAATGTGTTAACCCTTGCTAAAATCCCTTCCCTTGCTGCTAAAAGCTCTAATCTGTCAACCCCTGTGAGTTTGAAAATTTTCACTAAAATCTCCATTGAGTCTGAGTTGGTGAAAGTGACTCTAGAGAAGCGAAAGCATTCCCCTCTTCTCCTGGGATTACCTAAGTCTAAGAAGATGAAAAAGGAGCTGAAAACCCAAAGAAAAGTCATTACCATTAGTGAAGATAAGGAGGGCATGCAAATAGAGGACTTGAAGGATACGAAGCAAGGTTAGGGTAGTGGTGGTCATAGGTCTGCATGCCTAGAAAAGGCTACATCCTAGGACATGAAGGGGAAACAGAAAGCCACTATGTATGAGGAGGAAGAGTTGGAGGTGGAAGAATTTGAAGCCTAGGTTGATGAAGAAAGCAATGGGATAGAATTTGAACATACTGCTTATGAAATGGGTGAAGAGGAGAATGAAGATAATGAGGAGGAGACTAAAATTGAGGAAGACCAAAAGAATGAAACCCTAACTATTAATAAAACTAAGAATATTGACAATGAAACCATTGTTGAAGATTCTAGCATTGATTATATGAAAAGCGGACTAACCTATATGTAGGTTCAGATGGATGACATGGAAAAATATTTGGTCATGTTGATGAAGGTGACAAATAGTCTAATGCATAGAGTGATGGTTAGAGTGGTGTTTGATCAAACCAAGATCACCAGGAAGTTGAAAAAGTTGGGAAAGACAGACAAATTGAAGGACCTTGATGAAACAAAGGGACCTGACTGGAGGGAATATATCTCCCTAATTGGTGATTATTGGGACCTATTTGGAAAATCCAAGTAATGGCTTTCTCTTTTGTTTCTGTTAAATGGCCACACTACTTTTTTTGTCTTTTTGTTTTCATATTTTGGACTATTATTCTCAAATAGCTCAATTATGGTTTCAGACTTGTTGGTATATGGTGGACCTGATAAAGGGTCTTTGTAGTTTTAAGTATTCTAGTAGTAATCTTATATTTTTTATTATCTATAGTAGTTCTATGGTTATTGTTTTTTTATCTAGCATGCACACCACTTTGGACGTGTTTTTTATGTTGGATGGTGTTGGTGTTTTCCCACCCTATTTTCCTTTTTTGAGTGCTAGTTGTTACCATGGAATTGGGGCCCTTTCCCTACTAATATAATCAAAAATAAAATCACACAATAGAAAGACCTTCTATATCAATCAATCTCTTTCGATCACTCATCGATCAACATTCATTATATTATCACTATCTTTCTTTTCTACTAATCTTTCTTCCATTTCCATTTTCTTCTTATTTTACTCTTTCCATTTTTCCTTCACCTCTATCACATCTTTCTTCATTCTTTTTGAGAGTTTCACTAAACACTTGCATTCATCAATCAAACTCTCAATGGGGCATCCTAAATTCATTTCTTCATTTCGTTGGGGCAAATTGAGGCATGTCTTTACTTTCTTTGAAACAACGCTATAAAAATGCATTGTCTCAAAGAGGGAAAAAATGTAGACACCTGTAGTGTAGGAAAAAGTATCACTTTTCACACTTAATTTTGGAATAATTAATAATAAAATGAGTGTAATTATTTATTGATTTATTTTTGTAATATGTTTTTCATATTCACATTAAGTTTAGGGCCCTTTTAATTAAATGGACTTAATTGTGCCTTGTTTTTGGTGTTGTAAGGTGTACCTTTACACTATCACACTAATCTAGGGCTTTATTAATTAATTTAGGATAATTTTCCTTAATTTTCCCCTTTAATTCAAATACAAGCCTAATTAAATGCAGTTTTTAAGGGATAAAACCTGACATTCATAAATACCATTACACAACAGTTAACATTAGAAGATGTGTGTCCTAGGTAAGTGACCTAGGACCCATTCATCATAGGGAAAATGAGTCCTCACTTAGATCTAGAACCCTATTTTTACATAAGGTTTAACATTGCCCAATGTGTGTCCTAGGTAAGTGGCCTAGGACCCATTTTCCCTATGGCAAATTGGTCCTCACTTAGACCTAGGACCCCCTTTTAAATATGTTTTTGGCGGTATTTTAATTATTTCAAATCTACAATTCAATTTCGGCTTGTGATATTAGAATTTTGGGAAGTAATGTTAAGATAGGTATAAATACAAGGTTATTTCACTTAGTTTCACCTAGATTTTCAAGTGTTCAATTCCTAATAGCAAGTTTATGATCAATAGAGAAATTCAAGAGAAATTTCAAGGTATTTCAAGGTTAGATTTATAGAATATTATTGCATCAAGATTCCTTTCATAATGTCAAATATTTCTTGAATCATGCATGTTCTTTGAGCTAATATGGTGGTGTATTATTCAAGATCTATCAAGCATTCAAAGGCATTGTTTCACATCAAGTTTCATGATCAAGATCTACATTCATTGAGGCCACTTCATGCTAGTTTGCAGATTTGTTTTCCAAGGTTTCAAAAAAGGTTTGGTGAGTTGTTGCATAGTGTTGTTCATTCATCATTCCTTCTCTCATGTTTCATTTCATTACAAGGTTGAATTACCAAAATGGAGTTTGACCAAGGAAAACCCACATTCCCTAAAAAAAAAATCTCTCTTTGATGTGTGATTGCATATTTTAGGTTGAAGATCCTTTGAAGAGAAAAATTGAAGAAATTTGAAAAGTTTTCAAATCACGAAAACTCTTCTATAGATTTTATTTTTGGTTGTCTAACAATGAACACTTGGAATCTAGAGGTGCAGAATGAGCAAAATAGAACCTAGAAAGCATTTTCTAGGAGCCCTAGCTAGGACCCATTTTCCATAGGGAAAATGACTCCTTAGTGCGCCATGAAAAAGCACATTTTGCAAAAGGTACACAACATTTATCCCTTCCAAACTCTCCCTATATCCCTTCCAAACTCTCCCTAAAGCCTGTAGGTTCCATCAGTATTATGTTTAAGCTTCTAAATGCACTTTATATCTTGTAATTTGGAGTTTATTTTTTATTTTTAATCTTTCTCCCCAAAATGTTATTTACCTTAGACCCCCATCCTAGCATAAAAAGGAAATCAGCAAATTCACATCTTGAGTTGACTCACCTAAGGGTTGATAGTCAATTCTTAGTGTGGATCTCATTTCCTAATGAAAGTAGAAGAATAGGATCCCTTTTACCTCTTTGGATCCACTTTTCTATTTTGAGAAATTTGCTTATCCTATTTTTCTACGTTTCATTTTGGTGAACCCAACCTTGTACAACAACATTTCTAAAAATTGGAGTCCTTTTAACCCTAGATATAAGTTTTGCAATAGATTGCATTAGGTTTGCATTAGTTTCATTACATTTAGGGTTCTTAAAATATTGCATTAGTTTGCATTGCATATAGGGGTTTAAATTTGCATGTTTACATTGTTTAAATATGAAAATTCAAAATAATTTATGCATATTACATTAATTTTGTATAGTGTCTGCATGTTAGTTTACTTTTCATCATTCATATTCAAAAATTGCATCAAAAAAATTTACTTGCATTTACACATCAAATTCTAGAAAATTTAGTTATAGAAATACCAGTCTAAGACCTAAAACAGAGAACACATCTAATCACTCAGAAATTACATTTTTCAATTTTAAAAAACCCTGTACTAGTTACCCTTCACTATTAGGAAAATGAGTCCTTGAAGGCCTACAAAAACCAACTTTTCTGAGTTTTTTGTGGTTTTTTGAACTTCCTAGGCCTATCGGTAACCTAAAGTATCAGTCTGGAAAGTTTTAGAAATTTTTACTTTATGCATATAAGTCTAAGCATCCATTTAGTGTAGTCATTTTTAAATCATTCCAAAATCATTTCAGTAGCAAAAATCATCATGACATTTTTGAAGCATTTCATAGGTTAGATAGCTTACCTTTTCATGTTAGCATGTTTCCTTTTAAGAGATGTGGTTTTTATATGGTTAAGAATGGATTGCATAAGTACAACATCCCCTCTTATGAGTTCAATGTAGAGCACAAAAATGAGGTCATTAAGAAACATGTTAGCCATCCTTCCACTATCTTTCCTAGTTATGAGAACATCTTAGAGCAAGAGAATCAAATGATTGACACAATCCTTAATATCACCTTTCCCATCCCTCACTCAAACCCTACTATCTCTCCCATTTGTGAGGATTATATGATAATAGAAGATACAAGTATAGATAATCATAAAAACCATAATTTTTCTTCTCCTAATACCTCTCCTATTGGTGATGAAGGTGTCTTGGTGAAAGAAGATACAATCATTGAGAATCGTGAATGTCTTATTTTTCCTTCTCCTCCCACTTGGAAAGATATTACAAGACAAGAAGATGAAATCATTGACACATTTCTTAATATTACTTTACCTAGTCTCTATTCATCTCCCAACACCTCCCCTACTTGTGAGAATGCTTTAGCGAAAGAGGATGGAATCATGGACAATAAGGAAAATCACATTTGTGGGGAGTATATGTTGGTGTTAAGAGATCCAATGAGTGTGACCTATGGAAATCCAACCTCTCCTACTTGGGAAGAAATTATAGTGCATGGGGATGTAATTTTATATAACCATCACAATCAATTTTTTTCTTCTCCTAATATCTCTCTTATATGTGAAGAAGATCGTTTGGTGTTAGAAGATACACTTATTGAGAGCCATGAGAATCTCATTTTCCCTTTCCTAATGCTCCTATCATTTGGAAATATCTATTCAAACGAAAAGATCCAATCATTGATAAGCAAGAAAATCTAACCATTAATAACTCCCTTACTTGTGATGAAGTCATTTTAGAAGAACCATCCTTTGAATGTCATGAATATCTAGTTTGTAGCTCTCCTAAAAACTCTCATACTAAGGAGGATATCATGGTACAAGAGAATGATACAATTGATGCATTTCTTTCAAAAAAATATTGATGTGGCTTCCTTAGATGAAGATGATGAAGTGACATTAGACTCCCCATCACTAAGAGATCATGAAAATAAGGATAAGTGTGTTGAGGTTATGAACATTAGAACCGCCTTGAGTCCTCTAATTCTTAGACCTCCTAGAGATCCTTTAATTATTGGACCACCTAAGCCTAATCTAATCATTTATCCACCCTCAACGCAACCACAAGTTCAAAATGAACCTATTCTTATCTTAGAACCACCTAAAAGGAAACTTGATAATGATGATGTTTCACAGCAATTGAGTTACAATACCGTTGCTCATACATATAACACTAGGAACAATTTACAACCACAAAAAACAACTTAAACATCCCTCCCATTGCCTCAACCTATATTTCCTAGTGCTCCTCATTTTCCTTTACAAGGTGGAAAGGAGTATGATCTTGTGAAACAACTTAAGAATACTACTGCTAAGATATCCTTATGGGACCTTATTCAAGCCTCACCTAGTTATCATAACATGCTTAAAAGTGTTTTACAACAAGTTCCTACCCCGCCTAATGTGAAATTAAATGATATGGTATCCCAGATTCAATCTCTAACTCTGGTCAACTTGGACATTACTTTCCATCAAGATGACTTACCTTCATTAGAAGAGCAAAAACAAAATGAAGCTTTCATGGTAATAGCTCATGTTAATAAGATCGGGATAAAGAGGACCCTTATTGAAAATGGCTTGGCCCTTAATGTGTGTAGCATAAACCTTCTTCATAAGATCGACATAGACAAAATCCAAATACAACCAGATTATTTATCCATTCATGGGTTCGTTAACATAGGAAAACAACCGCTTGGTGTGATTATATTACCTATTAAAGTTGGAAAGGTAACATTGCAAACTTCGGTCCATGTTATGCCTCACGAATTTTCATATAATCTTCTTTTAGGAAAGCCATGGATTCATGCAATGAATGGGATTCCTTCTACTCTTCATCATAAAATGAAGTATGTCTACAACAACAAAGTGTATACAATCAAAGCCGAACCTGAACCAAATAGTTGTTTGAACATTGAGAAAGGCAATGAAAATACTTTGAAAACACTAACACCAACTACACAAGTGGAACTCGTGCAAGAGAAAGAAAAAGAGAAGCATACTGAGGAAGTTACAAAGTTATTGGAAGATGATTTGGGTTCCTTATATTCCACACCTACATTCATGGGTGAATACAAGATCATAACAAAGGATTCTAAAAAGGGAAAATAAAAAGTGGTAATGTTAACACAAAATTTGAAAGCATCTACCTAAACCACTTTAGAAGAAGAAGTGAATTACACAACAAACTTTGATGAAGTTGATTATGAACAGCCACTAAATCCAAAAGAAATGAAAAATAATTATGGAAAAGGTTATGAATTTATGAAACAACTTGGGTATAGTGGAAAAGGATGTGGTGCTAGAGAACAAGGTATTTGTGTCCCTATAGAGCCTAATACATAAGAAATGACTAGTGGTCTTAGTTATTGTCCCTCAAAAGAAAACAACAAGCCTTCACTCAATATCAATACTCTTACAAAGGATTCTTCTAAGCCAATTTTAACGTTAGTGCATCCTAAACTAATAGAAACTAGTGGTCTTGGTTATTCCCCTTTGAAATAAATGAAAGTATTAAAGAAACCTTCACTTAATATCAATTCCATCACGTAAAACGCTAACGATTGGAGTTCATTAGATTTTATACATTCCTTTAAAGAAGGACACAAATTCTTGCAATCTAAAAAGTCTTGTGTAAGTATGACTCATTGTATTAAGCAAGAGATATCTTTGTCACAAAATAAAGGAACATTTTTTACTGTTGATCAAGAGAGTATCTTGTCAAGAATCCTCCAAGATCATTTGATATCTCTACCTCCAAGAACATGAAAGAAATTTTACTACAAGAGTTTGTTTTGTGCATATCATAGAGTTCATGGTTATTCTACTAATGAATGTAAGGCTTTGAGTAATAAAATTCAACATCTTAAGGATTGTGATGCTCTTCCTTATGTTCCAGCACTTAGTTCTCTAATTAATACTAATTTTCATTCTATTATGTTTCTCATCAATCATCTTAGCTCATCCTTATCTTGCACTAAGTGGGGGCAAGGGGTTAGGTAGACTTATCCTCGTATGGCAATTTTTGTTGTCTCTTTTGGCTAGTTGACCACCTTTCATGTATATATAAGAGCAAGCTTGGTATGTGGATAACATTCCTTAAGTTGGCTCGCATGTGATGTACTTTTCTTTCTATGTTTAGTATTGCATTTTGGGGGCAACCCCGTATTCATGATGTAGTTTCATTCAGGAAAATATGACTTGCATAGGGCTTTCTGAATAATCTCTCATGTCTTCTTCTACTTTAAAGTAAATTGATCATAACAATGGTGTTAGAAATCACTTTAAAGTAGGGGCATACATTGACACTCATATTTCTTTGTGTGATTTTCTTCTTGTGAAGTATCATTTTCTTGGTGGTGTCATTGGGTTTGATATCCTCCAAGAG
>VDFB02063137.1:0-66698 GCA_007258455.2 Sequoia sempervirens
GTTACCTAGCCAATCCTCCTATCTTAATGCCAACAATGAAAGAAAGACCTTTTCTAATTTACATTATTGCATCACCTTATGCCTTATTAGCCTTTTTGGCCTAATATGATAATGATGATAAGGAAAGGGAGGTCTATAAATTAGCCATGTCCTTGTTGATTATAAAAATTTCTATTTGGCTATGGAGAAACAATGTATTGCTCTCATCTTCATCACACAAAAGCTAAGGAATTACCTCCATGCTGAAACACATGTCATCATGAAAAGTGATCTTCTGAAGCATTTATTCACTAGGAATGATCTCACTGGAAGGTTGGTGAAATGGGTAATGTTGCTTTCTGATTCATAAATCAATAAAAGGTTAAGTAGTTGCCGATCAATTGGTAGATGCTCCCTCATCTCACTCCTTCCTTGGTTTGGACTTATTTCCTGATGAAGTTCTCTTTGCAATTAGTCATGATCTGGTGTGGGGGATGTACTTCTATGGATCTAGGTATCAAGATGGCTCCAAGGTAAGTGTAGTCTGAATCTCGCTCGAAGGTAAGCTAGTTCCTTTATCTTTTCGATTAGATGTTCAATGTACTAATAATATCACTAAGCATGAAGACCTTATTGTTGGATTGCATTTTGTGATTTCTTTGAACATAAAACATCTTCACATACATGGTGAATCTGAGCTTATTGTAAATCCGATTATGAGAACGTATGAGAACATATCAAGCTAGAAGAAGAGCAAGCTATCTTAGTATTGAGATTTTTATTTATCCTTACTTGATCACCTCTCTTCATTTACGATAGACAATGTTCCTAGGAGAGAAATCCGACACGCGGATGCCATGAAGAGTGTTGCTTCCCTAGTGCCTTTGGATAATGATATAGAAGAATACCACTTTGTGGTTGACATTCTTCGCTCTCCCACTGTCTTTGATCAACCTAAGTCCGATGCTCTCATGTGTGATTATGTAGATCAGAGGAATGGTATTCTAACATTTACAACTATTTGAAGACAATAAATTTTCCTGACGATGCGACAAAGAAAGATCGTACTCAAATACAAAAAAAATTAGTCTGCTATGTTGTATTATCAAATGTTCTTTATCAGAAATCCCACAATGGTCTTCTCCTTTGGTGTCTCACTAAGGTAGAAATACTCCTTTCCCTTAAGGAAGCCCATTCAAGTTTTGGGGGTAGACATTTTGGTGATAAATCCTTGGTGTGAAAATTGATTCAAATGGGATAATATTGGTAGACAATAGAACAAGATTCTTTTTCCTTTGTCAAGAAGTGTCTGCAGTGTCAACCACATAGTCATCTCATTCATGCACATGCTCAAGAGCTTCAAAATCAGACATCTCCTTTTCCATTCACAAAATGGGGGTTGGATATCATTGGAAAGATATCACCTCCTTCTTCTAAAGGACATATCTTTATCATTACCACTACCGATTACTTCATGAAATGGGTTGAAGCTATCCCACTTTCATTCATGAATGTTGAAGCCATCTGTAGCTTTCTTCTAAAAAATATTATCGCTTGTTTTGGATTGTCTTCCACATTTGTTTCTAACAATGGTACACCTTTTAAGAACAAGGAGGTGAAGCAATTCTTAGAGAAGTTTCATATTCAACATAGATTTTCTACACCATACTATTCTCAATCAAATGGCTAGGCTAAAGTGTCTAATAAAAATCTTGAGCTCATTCAATTTGAAAAATGATAAATTAACATGGTAAAGATTGGCATACTCAATTAACATATGCTTTGTGGGCCTATCACACAAGTGTTCATATGGCAATAGGAACAACACCTTACAAACTTGTGTATTGCGCTAAAGCTATCATGCCTTTGGAGTTTGAAATTCCATCTTTGCGGGTTTCCCTTAAAGGATTAATTGATGATGAAACTTACCGATCTAATCATTTGCATCAACTTGAGTTGCTCAATGAGAATTGATTATAGGCCCTCGACCACTTTAAATCTTATCAGCGAGCACTCTCTAGATATTACAACCAGGGTGTTCGTCCTACAAATTTCAAGGTACGTGACTTGGTTCTCTACGAGAATTAGAGAAATGTAAATGTGTCTCTTGATCAAAAGGGAAAGTTTAGTCCTAATTGGTTAGGCCCTTACATTATCATCTTCATGTATGGTTTTGGTGCCTATGTATTTTCATCTATTGATGGGATGCCTCTAAAAGAACCTGGTAATGTAATGCATCTTTGTCGATAGTACACATAATGTCTTTGTGTCAGGCATGTGACAATCGTCCCTTGTGGATTGCGGTGTACCACATGTTGGAATCCCTTCATTAACACATGGTTGGATTTTTTGTTGTGCTATGAATATGTGTGTGTATGTGGCATACATACATGTGTTTTATTATGTTATATATCCATGTATCATGTCACATCCTTTTGTTAGGAAACTAGATCATCATTGTATTTAATCAACATACATCTGTGTGTGTTCATTATATCATGATATTATTTAATCTAAACATACATCCATCACATGATCATACATGAATGTAAAAAGCATACACATAAAACAATGAATACCATGATATCAGAATCATAATCTCATGTATATATATATATATAATGTATGTCATGTACATGTATCACATCACTGTCATAAAAAAATAGTGATGGTCGTATATCTGTTAATGTCTATATACATTTGAAATAATGCTATGCAAATATATGTGTCATCACTACAAAAATGATGTGTACCAAAATGAGCATCTAGCCCCCAAGCATGTGGCTCCTTGAGCCCTCTAGATTTGGCATCAATTGTAGGCGTGGCTAGATGGTGGATACAGAGAGATCTGTGTGACCGTGAGGCTGACCCTCCACCGAGCCTCTCATAGGTTAAGATAAACTATCGACATCTTAGGTGTTGGTTGCACTATGAGGCCATCGAGTTGGCTCTAAAGAGAATCATGTGTGTCCTTGACACTCTCAACACTCATCCTCACCTCGTCTATCTCGACAAGGGTAGTCCATAGCTCCATTGACTATTGATCCTTCTATCCACTCTTGTGTGTCCACTCCAAGCACAAAGAAAGTAGACTCATTAGTATCGTATGATATATACAACAAAGCGTAAATATATACATGTGAGCTAAAACTAAAATTACTAAAAGGAAATAGCATAAATAACTCTAGTACATGGGTCCCCAGCCTGCTAGTGTGGGTTAGGGGGAGGAGTGATGTTGGACCCTACATATCCCAGACTAGATGCTGCTACTACTGCTAGCATCATTAATGTGTTGATAGATGTTGTTGGTACCACCATTGAGACTAGGGTGATAGTTGGAGGGGATGACAACCTCCACCAACACCGCCTTGACCTCACTACCACTATACCTACCTCCTCACCCTACTGCTTCTCCACACCACCGTCTCTACCTCTGTCACCTCTTCCTATTGGAATCACCACCTCCTAGACACCGGGGTCCCCCTTGGGGGCATCCATCAAGAAATCTGGAGCAAGCTTGCGCTACATCCACCAGATCTTGTAGCTAACCGTAACACCCACATCACCTACTTATAGCATTAGTGGGAGGTCTTGATCCTTCACCTCATTGTTGGTACCCCTTATCAGGAACCACAAATCAGGTCTAAATTGGTATCAGAGCCAATTTGCTAAACCCTAAATAGTCCATCCTCGTCCCTGACCTTCTGCCCCATGTTTTCTTTTCCCTCCTTTCCTCCTTCTCATCCACCATTCCTCAATGGTATTGGGGTGACTTGTGTATATCTGAGTCATATATTGTAATGGCCTTTCATATGAATGCAAGTGGTGTTTATTTATCTTCTATGTAATTTGTGTGATGTCTGTTATCGCTTTCTGTGTTTATAAACAATCTCAATCTTAGGTAACCTCTCTATTTATTATTCATTCTTACACGTGTCAGCATCAGGGGTTAAGGATTAATCTGAAGCACTCGATAGTGATCCCACACATCTCTCTTCATCTCACTGCTCGTAATCTAGAAGGTTCTCTGCATCAAGATATAGAAGTAGCAGCCAACGGATAGGTGAAGTAAATCATTGCTTTTTCTTCTATAGAAAAGTCTGGTAGTGTGAAAGATGGATGCACACTGTGATGAGCCACATACAAGTCCTCTGCCTCCCACTAAAATAGTAAGTCTCTAAGAACTAAAATCTGATGTTTCTTATGAACGTAGATCTGTATATGAACCTAGAGATGATGAGACTAGCCCATCTGGTAGATTATTTTCTGAAATACCCACTACAAGATTTAGATTAAAGAATAAACCCTTTACTGATATTTATGCTGATTTAGGAAAATGGTCAAGATATAAGTCTAAATGGGTTTGTCAAATAATAGAGAGACAAATTCAAGTAACTAATGAAACCCAATAGTTCATTCAGCTCTTTACTTATGAACAAATTGAGAAGATGTAGAAAGCCACACTACAGAAAAATGGTTTTCAATATCTGCATATTAGTTACGTTCTCTGTGGAATAGAAGCCCATTATAGATTAGGAATTGAGTCTTATGACTATTGTACATTACTTGATGCTAGGAATAATAGTTATAAAGATATGCTCTTAGGAGGAGCCTCTGGTTGTGTCAGTTATAGCCTTGTATAGTTTGATGCCGTACCCAATTTCTCTATCTCTCTCCGTGATAAAAATTTAAATCAAGTCTTAAAATTCCAATGGAAAACTGCAAGCCTAGATATGAAAATAGGGTCAGTACCCCATACTTTGCATTTTGCAATAAGTGCAAGATTCTTTAATACTACTATCCCTGTAATGAGAGATCCCAGATCCAAACTAGGTCAGGAATGATATAGTGTCATCTAGGAAACAAAGACAGATAAACAACTGATAAAGCTAAAGGCACCCAAGTGTGTGCCTTTAACCCAACTTCAAATTCCTCAGAATTGGGTTATCAATTACAGGAGTTTGGTTGAAAATAAATAGCCAAGGGCCCTGGAACAAATCTCTCGCATCAGAGAAGAAGACAAAAAATCCTATGCTGATTTCTCTGATGATGAAGAAGAGTTTAACCCTGGTACTCGAACATTGTCCCATACACAGAGTTTTGCTAGTACTCAGACAAGCTTTCCCCCTGAGTCTAGCAATAAAGGAAAAGGGATTTATCAGTCTGAGCCTTATAGAAAAAATCCCTTGGATAGTAGATACCATGGCAAGGATACCTAGTGTAGAAAACCCTAGAGTTCAAAAGCAATAAATCATATGCCTAATTGCACATGCCATGCCCTAGTATTTTCCAGAAATAGGGTCATCCATAAAAAAGGACAAACCATACCTGAACCACCTCCCAAAACCATAGTCTGTTCACATCCTGATTGTGAAGCTGATGAGCATGGGATTATTACCTATAAAAATTGTAAATATTCCTGGCATGAGAGGTATGGACCTGAAGACCCACCTATCCCTGAATACCATAGTAACATGATGGGTGGTCAGACAGTAATATTTCCCAAATTCCCTGATAAAGCCACAAAAGAAGGGGAAATAGATATAGAACCCATACTATCTCTGGTGGAGGGCAAAGAACCCATATGTTTGAAGGAATTCTTCATGCTTTTAAAGATTTCTTCAAATATGACCAAAGTGGGCAACAGTGGATCCAATATTGGCCACAACATCCTAGTGATGTAAATTTTGATGCAACCGCATTAGAAAAATTTCTCAATTGGACCAACCTGTGCAACAGGAAAGCTGCACTATTAGTTAAGGATTCCTGAGCATGGTCCCTCCAAAATGCGATCCAAGACAGATTGGATCATGAAGATAATAAGAAAATGTTTCATGGTTTGCAGGCCAAGCTGGCCCAATTTAATTTTGAATATAAGGTATTTGTCACCCAAGAGATTAATTCTCTTAAAAATGACTACAATACCTTAAAAACTGACCTTAATAGTTGGATGAATCAATAACAAACTATCTTGAAACAAGTACAAGAGCAAGCTGATAAACTTAAACAGTGCCAGCAAGGCATAATAAAGGTAGGACTTGACCACAAGGTCAAGCTTGAAGCCCTTGAGCTCACTGTCGACCATATCTTCTATAAAATTGGATGTACTGAAGACAAGATTGACATAATAGAGATTGAAACCCTCAAGATCTAGCCACTCAAGGAGCATCAGGACCAACTGAAGGAAACTTTAGACCAGATCTTTGAGAAATTGGAACGATTACGTTTCAGCCCTTTTGGTGAACAAATTATGCAACCTGCTAGCAGTCAATCCAACAGTAGCAGAACAGCCAAAAGACGTCCGCTAGGTTAGACAATTTCTCAAGAAATTGATGAGCGAGGAAAGGAATTTTTCCTTTATGAAAAATACAGATGAGGTCTTCAACCCACAAAAGGATACCTTTGAAAAGAAGACCAGTCATATGGCCAAGATTCCCAAGGCCACAACGTCTAGCACAATAGTAGACCCATTTTTGCCGAACCTGAAATCTCAAGGCACTTTACTTCCACCATGGTCAAGAATAGAGACATATGAGCCCCTTGAAAATAAAGCTATGATTGAAGCACTTTCAGGATGGGTTGAAAATCAAGGTAATGCAATGCCTCAGAGGGATATAGCGGAGATAATTGAAGCCACACTTAATGGATTCACTGGTGTCACAGCTAAAGTCTGGGGTCAATTAGACCAGACCTACAAAGCTGACCTAATACAAAAAGGCATGGGAGTAGTTGCTAGAGAATTAACAAGACTCTTCGTTGGAAGTACTACAACACTGGAAGAAGAAGCTCTTGATAAGAATCGATGTTGTGATTTGAGTTACTTGCGTCAATATTACAAAGAATAGTTCACCAACTTCTACAATTCAGGAAAAGCTATGAATGAAGAACTTGGCAAAGGATTCCTACAGTCCATTGAAGATGTTGGTGAGTTATATTATACCAAGTTTCTGGAACAGCTCCGAGATTAGAATAAAGGATGGGCAACCGTCACTATGATTGAGCTCTTTGAATTTATCAGAGATCTCAACAAGAAAATACTGGAAGCTGGTGAAGAAAGAATTCTTATCAGATCAGTCAGACTAGTCATCAAAGCTGTAGTCATGTGAACTGCATAAAAGAAAAGAGGTTATGGTTGTGACCTTGTCAGCAAGCTTCATCCAATAGATCACACCCTGCAACCAAGGAAAAAGAAGTTTTTTGGAAAGAAAACCGTTTGTGAAAGCTGTCAGAAGACTGAGAAAAAGAAATGGAAAGGTTTCTTCAAAAGGAAAAATTCTTTTCCTAAGTATTTTAAGAAAAGTCACAAGCCTACTTGTTACATCTGCAAAGGCCCACATTATGCAAATAAGTGCCCTGGACGTGGGAAAAGCAAAGGTAAAAAGAAGGTTCATCTAATACAAGAAATGCTCAGTGAAATAGAAGAACACTTCTTCTTTAATGAAACAACTTATGAATCAGATTCAGATGTATTCATTTCCACTCGTCAGAAGAATCTAAAGAAGAAAGTTCTATCACTGAAGAGGCAGAACCAAAAGAAGAGTTGGACATTGAGATTCCCTTTATGCATAGTAATATGATGCAGTTCAAGGGAAGATACTAAAAACCTGAAGAAGTATTGCAAGAACAACAAGTAGAAAAGGATGCACTACTCCAACTCATTCAGGACAGAGGAAGCAAAGATGGTTACCACATGTGGCAATCACGTAACCAAAGGATTGAAGATCTGGATAAAAAAATCTTCCAGACCAAAGCCAAAATATAATATGATGAAGACAAAAAGCTGTGACGTCTCCAACAGATCAAACAAGAAGAAATGAAGTGCCTAGAAAAGCATACTGTTAGCTTCACTTTGAGACCTGTACAATAAACTTCTACCCAAAGTAGAAGAGCTTGGTGACACCAGTGGATCTTGCTCCTACAAAAGGTCTTGAAGGAGGTTGCAACAAAACTTGAAGAATTGCAACAAGAAGAAATCAAGGACCAACAAGAAGCCGCAAAGCAAGAACCCGTTGTTGAAGCCTATCTATGTACTCATAAGCAGAAAAGTGAATTAGGAAGCTCCAACAATTCATGAAATACCTTCACCACATTCATTCCCACAACAAAAGCACAAGCCTATCGTCAACAGAGACAGACTTATGGGAGAGGAAAGCAACCATTATTAGATGTCCTCAACATGGTAGCCAGAGCCTTTGGAGTCCATATTGAGGAACTCAATGTTGAAGCAGAATTTGAAGCAATCCAACAAAAGTACAGTGATGAACTAACATAGGCCATCCTTAACGAAATACCTAGTTCTACGAGATCGGAGAAGGCCCCGTACTTCAACCACATGATCAAAGGATATTAAATTCCGGTAAGTGAATTTACTATTCATTATAAGGGTATTAAACCCTATCACCTTAAGATCATGTTAGATACTGGTGCAAATTTAAATATTGCCAGATATAATTGCTTCCCTCAACATCAATGTGTGCCAACAAAAACTAAAATTAGTTTTGGAGGCCATGAAGGATATTCCCACTGGAGTGCATGGGAGCCAATTCAGTTTCCAGATGGTACTCAACACCATCTAAGGTTCATCCATACAGAGTGTCTAGATAGCGACGTAGCTATAGGCATGCCCACCATGAAAACATGGAGTCCTATAGAAATTACTTGTAACCATGTTTGTTTTGATCAGTTTAATAGGTTTCCTCTTCTCAAGGATTTCACTCCATCAACAAAGATAAAAGATGATGTCCCTATTCCAAAAGTATTCCAGAATAAGAAGAAAGAAAACTACTCCTGGATCACTCGAGAACTCTCAAGTCATGAAGGCGAACTAGCAAAAACCAGGAAACTATTTGAAGAACATCTTTTCAGCAAGGCCCTGAATAAGATGCAGAGAAACTTCATCTGCAAGTTACCACTCAAAAAAGATGAAGATGGCCACTACATTGAACCCAAAAGTAGGGCCAATAGTTTTCTCATGAACAAGGATGAAAGATCCTTATGTGAAAAGGAAATCCAGAAACTACTGGATCTCAAGCTTATTGAGCCAAGTACCTCACCATACAGCTACCATGCCATGTACGTTCCCAAAATGGACGAAGAAGACCTAATGAGATTGTAGAAAAGCGGTTAGTAGTCAATTACAAACCTCTAAACAAATGTTTAGAATCAAATCAACATCCTTTACCTTCCAAAGATTTTATATGGCATAATATTCAAGGAACCTTATTTTATTCAAAGTTTGATTTAACGAAAGGTTTTTGGCAGATTAGTATTCACTCTTCTGACAGGTACAAAATGATGTTTAGCGTACCTCAAGGTTTATACCAATGGAAAGTCTTACCCTTTGGTATAAATATTGCACCTTCAATATTCCAAGGATTTATGGATTCAGTATTCCATAAATATCATAAAGAGATTATTGTTTATATTGATGATATATTGGTCTTTTCAAAATGTGTCAGAAGCCATCTGAGAAGTCTGCGAACTCTCTATGAGCTCTGTAAAACCAATGGTCTAGTTTTAAACCCAGACAAGTTTTATATGCTTGTAAAAGAAATAATCTTTTTAGGCACCAAATTACTTGAGGAAGGACGCATGCAAGTGCAGCAACACATTTTAACATGAATATCTGTGGTCAAGGTAATTAATGAGAATACCTTACGTCAGTTTCTCGGCCTCATTAATTATGTTGCTACACATTACCCTCATATAGCTAAAGACCGTAGAATCCTCTGTCATCTGCTTCAAAAAGATCAGCCCAAATGGGAGCAAAAACACTATGATGAAATCCAACGCATCAAAGAGAAAAGCAAAGATGTGCCTACTCTACGATTACCAGGAAGCAGATACAAAATAATTGAAACTGATGCATCTGAATCCTGCTAGGGAGATGTCCTCAAAGAATGAGATGAAAGTGGAATTGAAGAACCTGTACGATATGCCTCTGGAACATTTAAAGGAGCAGAATGCAATTACCACTCCACTCACAAGGAAATTCTAGCAATAGTTAAGGCTTTTGAACATTTTATGATGTTTATTGCTGATAAAATTTTTCTTGTCAGGTCTGATCTCCAACATGTGCATAGCTTCCTGCGAGCCAATACCAAAGATAAAGTCAAGCACAATCGCTTGCTAAGGTGGGTAGAATTCATCTCTGGGTTGGATTACGACATTGAACACATCAAAGGTAAACACAATTACCTTGCAGATTACCTTAGTCGAGAAATTCATCAAAAAGAAGATGACGTTCGAACACTCAGTCCATCATAGGATTTACTTTACATTTAATAAAGTAAAGATGAGAGAAAACTCATTCTCTCAAATCCGTGAATGCACTACCAAAAGTGTGCGTACGAGATACCGTGTCTCATGATCAAAACCAGGACCACCATATCATCTTTTGGCTGTAAAGATGCCACTTACGGACAGTGGGTCCTTTTTCCGTTTGTCTACTTTTCCTGTTCACGCCAATTATCACATGGCTACAAAAATTTTTTTCGGTCGAATCTTATCTAGTTCACGCACTAACCCCATGGGTCCTGCTACGTATAAGATTCCTTTTGTGTGTCACTCATCTAATGACAGAACTCAAATTTTATCAACGAGAAGGTAAAAGATCAACTTCGGTGGAACAAGTTTCTTGCTATAAGAAGACCATGAAGATGCCTATCTTGACATACAATCTTTGAGTGAGTTCTTGAGTCTTAGAAGAGTCGAGTCTATATTTAGTCCTTTAGGAAGTTTATATCCTTAGGTTGTTATATTTCCGTAAGTTTTCTATATAATAACTAGCCATGATTTTAACCCCTATTGGGAACTACAAATCAGGTCTAAATTGGTATCAGAGCAAATCTGCACAACAATATGTAACAACTCACCAAACCTTAATTGAACCTTGGATAAATGTACAAATAGCATGAAGTGGCATCAATGAAAGTAGATGTTGATCTTGAAACTTGATTAGAAAAATTCCTTTGATATGCTTGATAGATCTTCAATGCTACATGAACACATTAGCTCAACAACATGCTTGATACACTAAATCTTTGACATGATGAAATGACTCTCGATTGCTACAATAATATTCTACAAATATTCCATTGAATGCCTTAGAAATTCTCTTGAATGCTCTTTCTTTTGATCTTATGAATTCACTTAAAAATTCTAGGTGAAAACATAGTAAAATAACTTTGTATTTATACATATCTTAACATTAATTCCCAAAATTCAAATATCACAAGCTGACATCAAATCTTGGATTTGAAATCATTAAAATACTGCCAAAAATAATTTTAAATTAGGGGTCCTAGGTCTAAGTGAGGACCCATTTTCCATGTGGCGAATGGGTCCTAGGTCACTCACCTAGGACACACTTTGGGGAATGTGAAATGTCATGTGAAAATAGGATCCTAGGACTTAGTGAGGACCCATTCACCATGTGGTGAATGGGTCCTAGGTCACTAACCTAGGACACACACCTTCCAAAATCGAGTGTTGTGTTATGGAGTTTATGAATGTTGGTTTTTATCCCTTAGAAACTGCATTTAATTAGGCTTGGATTTGAATTAAAGGGACCAATTAAGGAAAATTAACCTCAATTAATTAATAAAGCCCTAGACTAGTGTGAAAGTGTAAAGGTACACTTTACAACACCCTAAATAAGGCACAATTATTTCCATTTAGTTAAAAAGGGCCCTAAACTTAATGTGAATGTGTAAAACACATTACAACACTAAATCAAGCCAACGTTAAGCTCATTTTAATATTAATTATTTCCAAATTAATGAAAAAGGGATACTTTTTTCATTACTACATTTTTCGCCCATTTTAGTGAGTATGAACCCATGTCAAACTAACACTAAAGTAGATATTCAAGAAACTTATGTATCTATCAACGACAAATATACAAAATCATACAACCTCAACGATGGGTATGTGTAGGATCATCATGGAAAAAATTAGCCCTTAAGTGGCAAAAAATTTAGAAAAATCAGAGTTAGGCAACTTGACGTAAAAATTTGAATAAGTTATCTATATTATTTCAAAAATATGTAAGAATAGAATTTGTAGAAAATTGAATGTAGTTTCTAAACTACTAGGTTTGTTTAAAAAAAAACTCTGTTTGGTGAAAATTTGAAATTTCAATGCAGTGGTACTTAAATTTCAGGGAAAAAATAAGAAGTAGGTGTCTGTTTGACCACCCTAACCACTATAAAATGATAATATTTTTTTATAATATTTTAGATATAAGTAGAGGACTCATGCCCCGATGTGATGCATATTTTTTTGTAATTTTTTTCCAAGTAAATAATTAATTATGATTTTTTATTACAACTTTTAAAAAAATATAAAAACTCGTATGTTTGACCACCTTAACTTGGTCAAAACTTCATGAAATTCAATTTTTATTTTTTAATCCTATAGTATGTGAAGCATAGAATGTGACACATGTTTTGGATTCAAAAATGTGATACCATTTGAAAGCTATATATATTTTTCAATCAGCCTATCAATCAGGATTTTAGTGTAATTTGAATAGAAAATGAATAATAATTACTTATTAAATTCAAAGTAAAGTATAATTTATATTGGTAAAGCTAAGAATATCCTTTAATGGGTAAAAATCTCCTTTAAAAACCCTTTTCATTGTCATCAATTAATTGGGTAAAAAAATAGTGTCAGCCACATAACATATTGCCACTTTTGGATGGCTACATACCCAGCACATAGATTGTCCAACATACCCATCATATTGCCACTTTTTGGCTTGCACATACCCAGATCAGGAAGATCAAGCCTAGATTGTCCAACACGATGTGGAACACATCTAAGCTATTAGTTTTTTTTTTTCGCACGCTCACTCCAGGGTAGTGGAACATTAGGTTGTCCACTAGGTGAGTATCCCAAAAGGGTGGCAAATGAGAGAATCATATTATGCTCCTATACAATATCAAAGCTATCCTCCTAACAACTTCAATAAGGCACCACAATGCTAAGCAAGGATCCACAACCAAGCAAGGTGTGTTATGCTAGTTGGTCTTGAATTTAGGGTTTTGAGCTCCATAGGGCTTAACAAGTTTGGTTATGCTAAGAACCTATGAACATCGGGAAGGCTCCATAAGCAAACAAGGTATGTTATGCTTGGTGACCTTTATTAGGGTTCAAGCTTCACAAGGTTAGCAAGCTACATTATGCCAAACACTTATGAACAACAATGCTAGTAATTTTTTTTTTTTCAAAGTGATTTTTCTTCGTTCATGTAAGGTCTCTTCTTAGGGAACATAGTGCCTAATGTCTCTAAGACATGACAAGTCAAGAGTAAAAGATTCACAACTTAAGGAATGGATTGTGTCACATCACCACTAAGAGGAAAGTCGTATGCTAAGAAATATCACACTCTTGGAGAACATCAAACCCAATGAGACCACCAAGAAAAGGACACATCACAGTCTAAAAAAGAAAATCACACCATGAAACATGAAAAATGTCGAAAGATATTATCGATGTATGCACCCACTTTAAAGCAGTTGCTAACACCATTACTGTGAGGAATTTCTTTAAAGTAGCCAATGTTTACTCCTAAGAGATGAGAGCTCCCTCGAAAATCCCTATGCCAAGTCATATGTTTCTGAAATAAAGCTACATCATGAAAAAGGGAGGGGTTACCCCCAAAAATACATAAGGGATCTACAAATTTGGGGTTAGTATGTCTCTACTACAATGTTGTTATACCACAAATACTCATATAACTAAAAGAATGACATAAATATATGGAAAACAAAGGAAAGGCCCTTCAAGTCAACTTGGAAGAGACCTAAATGTCTCGATGCCTTGCGTCATCCCCAAAAGGAAAACACAAGACAAGTGGAAAGATAAAATGTTTACGACATAGAGAAGAATGTAGATACATATAGAGGAATGCACAAAAAGAGAGAGATACATGTCAAATATCATAGTACAGGGGATCACATTACACCAATGCAATCACATGAAGAAACATGAAAAAAAAATCAAATCAAATTACTAGTAAGGCACATGCCAGTCAACCTATAACAACTCGTCTGTATCCCAATATTGGCAAGTATATACAGAAGGCAAACAACTAGCCAAAGGGACAACGACAAGTGCTGAACTAGTGGAAGCACCAAGTTCAATACTCTTTTTGGGAGAATTGTCATTTAAAATCATGGAAAAGGAGAAAAATGAATTCAAATCATTATGCACTTGTTCATGAATCTTTGCAATTGATACCAATTTCATCATCTAAATTAATCACAACAGGAGGTCGAATGACAAAGTCTCTAGAATGTTCTTGTTTACGTTGCGGTGAGGGTATAGAGTCACCATGCATTGCTTCACATAAGTTTGGATTTGATTTTCTATGTTGTTTTTTTCTTCTTTATTTTGTAACATATGAGCAATAACATGATGTCTATGCCTACACTCTCTAGCATTTTGATTTCGTTTCAATCTGTTGTCAATTTTTGATTGTGTAGGAGTGGGTTTACCAACCATAGCTTTCTTTTCTTCCCTTAGGAGAGGAATGGAAGGAACCATAGGAGGTTGTTTGACCACTTTCTCTTTGTATTTGTAAACTTTTTTGACTTCAGGAGGCATAACGACATTATTTTGATTATCTTGTGGTCTCTTATAAGAAATGGTAGGATTTCATAGGTTGCACTTGGATATTTGGAAGGGATTTTTGTTCAATTGTTGGTTCGTCAAGGATAGGTGGCTCAATCATGAGTGGAGGTGTGTTTCTAATGGATAATTCAACTATGTGTTTTACCTTAAACTTTTGATAATATATATGCTTTGAAAAATTATTCCTCGCGAGGTCTAATAGGTTCAATAAGCTCGAGCCTAAAAAAATCCAATGGGAAGTTCCCTTAGGAAGACACATGATTAAAGCCATTATGATGTACAGTAAATATTTCATTGCTAAAGGGAAAATTTAAACATTTATGCACAACCAACAAGATAAAATTCATGTAGTGAAGCCATGGATAGCCTAACTTCACATGAAATTGATCTAATGATGGGATGATGGTGAATGAGACACTTAATGTTTTCGGTTCAACTTTTAGAGGGAAATTTATTGAGCCCATCACAGGACAAGCAAAACCATTATGCATTTTGATCAATGCTTTCAGTTTGTCATATGTATATCTTGACAGAGTTCATGCACAAATAGGAAATCTTCAATGATCACATTCTCTACACAAACATGATCAATTAATATCTCATTTGTGGGCTTGTCATTGATTCTTCCAACTATGTAAAGAGGACCATCGAGTGCATGTTTAAGTATGTATTTTTGTGAGAAAGCAATATCAAGGGTCATTTTGGTTGAGCCCTTATGAGGTTTAGCCTCAATAAATGCCAATAATTCAATTGGTTCATCCACATTTTCATCTTTTATGTTTTCATCATTTGTGTCAACATTCATCACATGAATATTTTTTTCACTAGCTTTGACAAACAAAATAGTATGTTTCTGCATGGGATTTGTAAAGATTTGTAAGTTTTGGTTAGGAGGAGCTACAGACTTATTACCTTGATCATTCACACCTCCAATTAAAATATGATTAGAATAAATGAGGTCTTGTACAAGATGTTTAAGGCACTTACAATATTTCATATCATGTCCATTTTTTCGGTGATAATGTCACTAAGAATTTGGTCTATAGTTCACCATAATGAAACATATAAAAATGGGGGTTGTTCACCAAAAGGGATCAAAATGATGAGCCTCCAATTCTTCTATATTTCATTCAATATGTGTGCAATAATGTGTAAATGAGTATCAAAAATTAAATCTAACCCAAATACCATTAAAAAGGAAGATTTAGAGAGGGTCAAATGTTGTGTACCTATTGCCAAAAGTGCTTTTTCAAAACTCACTGACGACTTGAATTCTTCCTTTGGAAAATGGGTCCTTGCTAGGGCTCTAGCAAATTAATTTATGGGTTCTGTTCCCCTCATTTTGCATTCCCAAATTTTAGTCGCTCACTATCTGAAAGCTAGAAATAAATCCTCTAGCTCAATTTATGTGATTTGACAACTTTGACCACTTTTGCAATTTTTCTCTCCAATAGATCCTTAACCTAAAGCTTGCAATCACACATCAAAGAGGAGAAAAATGTTATTTTGTTAGGGAATAGGGGTTTTCCTTTGTCAAACCTCATTTTGGTAATTAAACCTTGAAATGAATTAAAGCATAAAGGAATGATGAATGAATAACAATATGTAACAACTCACCAAACCTCAATTGAACCTTGGATAAATATGAAAACTAGCATGAAGTGGCTTCAATGAATGTAGATCTTGATCTTGAAACTTGATTAGAACAATGCCTTTGATATGCTTGATAGATCTTCAATGCTACATGAACACATTCAACAACATGCATGATGCACTAAATCTTTGAGATGATGAAATGACTCTTGATTGCTGCAATAATCTTCTACAAATCTTCTGTTTAAATGACTTAGAAATGCTCTTGAATGCTCTTGCTTTTGATCTCATGAAGTCACATAAAAATCCTAGGTGAAAACATAGTGAAGTAACTTTTTATTTATACATATATTAAAATTAATTCACAAAATTCAAATATCACAAGCCAACATCAAAACTTGAATTTGAAATCATTAAAATACCACCAAAAAAACATTTCAAGGAAGGGTCATAGGTCTATGTGAGGGCCCATTCTCCATGTGGAAAATGGGTCCTAGGCCACTCACCTAGGACACACTTTGAGGAATGTGAAATTTCATGTGAAAATAGGATACTGAGACATAGTGAGGACCCATTTTCCATGTGGCAAATGGGTCCTAGGTCACTAACCTAGGACACACACCTTCAAAAATTAAGTGTTGTGTTATGGCATTTATGAATGCCAGGTTTTATCCACTAGAAATTGAATTTAATTAGGCTTGGATTTGAATTAAAGGGGCCAATTAAGGAAATTAATCTCAATTAGTTAATAAAACCCTAGATTAGTTTGAAAGTGTAAAGGTACACTTTACAACACCCTAAATTAGGAAAAATTAAGTTCATTTAGTTAAAAAGGGCCCTAAACTTAATGTGAATGGGTAAAGCACATTACAACACTAAATCAAGGAAACATTAATCTCATTTTAATATTAATTATTCCAAAATTAAGGAAAAAGGGATACTTTTTCGTTAGTACAAACCTATCAAAAAGTGTTCATGCTGCATGTTCCATATCTTCCTGTTGTCGTCTACCCATCTCATCAATCTATATAACCACCATCTGATCTAGTCAGCCTATAAGGTATCAAACTAAAGTCACCAAAATTGGATGTTCCCATGCCTCCACTATTGTACAAGCTCATACCAATGAGCCATGGGCACAATGTACTCTCTCCCAGGGGTAGCCGGCTGGCCGGGTGCATTTAATGTGAGCGAATGTCCACACCTGTAGAAGGGTGCATATAGTGAGGCTCATATACTCATAATGTACAAACCTGCCCAACTCGTGGTGCAGGTGAACTAGCAGGATGCAACCCCACATGAAGATAGTCTTATGCTGCTCCATTGCTCTAATGGTATGGATGAGGCCCTCATGAAGGTGAGAGCCCCACTAATCCATGGTGACCCACATGGTGAGTGTAACAACCATTGCCCTCCACACAAGGGGGACCACTATGCTATCCTGTTCAAATTAGCATATGTAGATGTGGCTAGTACCATCACCAGGGCCCTCTCACCCTATGCAATACTAGACACCCTTAGCTCGCTCTTGGGTAGAGCATGTATCATCAAGTGTCATCCATGGATGCGGAGGTTGGTTATGTGGTAAATGTCCTCTAGGGTGATGGTGATCTCACTCAATAGGAGCTGGAATGTGGAGGTGGTCGTGTTCCACTGCTCCATCAATACCATCAACATGTGGTCATGGTATAACATCTCTAGCATTGTGTAAGCATACAACAAGCCTACATGGTAAAATAGTCTCTCTGAGCATTTAGAGTCATGCATCATGCCTGGTCATGAACCATCTATAGCACCCATCCCCCACCATAATCTCTAATCTCTCGATAGTTAGGTGGAAAATGGAAAAAGATATAAGTCAGAATAATTTGTATAAAAAATTATATCTTCTACATCAAAATTTTTCTAAGTTTAACGTCTAAGACATGGGTGTGCCACATAGACATCTACTTATCATGCACATGTCTAAGGTCTACCATTGATAGCTTGCTAGATGCCACCATGTAAGGCTGACCCCAACTCGGCTGAAGGACTCCAGTGTGTAGGCAGGATGCCAATGCATCGACATGATGCTTTCATGCCGTCTTGAGATGACTGTGCTCCTATTTTTGAAAAAAAAAACTATAAAAATTGCTATAAATCACACAAAAATTGAGTTTTCAAACTCACCTGGGCGACCTCATGACCCTCGACAACCACCTGATGTAGTTGGTTGATCTTAGGTTCCTTATAATCTCGTGTGCGAGGTGTTTTGTTGGCTTTTATCTCACAAAAAGTCGACAAAACTCTCCTAGTAAATAGTGACAATAACCCTTTTAGGAGCCCACTTGGGTATGTATAGGCCCCCAGAGGGCTTATTTTTCCTACTGATCGTGGTCCCACCATTTTTCCTACTTTTACCCCACCATGATGGGGGCATATACTGACTTCTTCATCATATTTTCTTTTGAACCACTCTATTTTTCTTGAGTATTCTTATCACCTTGGTAGCTATAGAGATTTTATTCGCTCTAAACATTTTTATATGTTATCTCTAGTCTTTTGTGGCCCCACAAGTTTTCCTGTTGTTACCATTTTTGGTCTTTGTTGTTGGGCCTACTACATGTCACATTCACGCACTTTTATAAGCATCACAAGGTTATTTTTTCTAAAAACACACAATTGCACACCACATAGTGGTTGCATGACTTGTTGCTGTCATATTTCTATTAGACACAGAGTGAGACACTTGGCTACTCTGCGGGGTTTTTCACCAAGCAGCTCAAAGGAGTTTTAAGAAATTCCTGCCATTGTGCCACGTGACCTGAATTTTGTTAGACAAGGTTCTACAATGTGAGTAATGGGATATTTGAAGAGCATTGCTAGGTTTTTATATTTTTTCCTTCTCCAACCTATTCCAAATACTAATATGTACTTGATGATGCCATTGCTACTTGCGGATGACCAAATCATATTTTTGCCAGTAAAAATTTTCATGGTGCTACAATTTTTCTCTGACATAAATTTTTATAGCAACTCCAAGATTTCAAGATCAACAAGTTGTACATAGATCACCAAATGAAGCAACTCAAATTTTATTGCCCAGATTTTCATAATCCGATATGATCTTTATTAGGGTTTTGGGGAAACATTTTATTGCCACTTGTTAGTGTTTTTTGTTTAGGTGGTGGAGAGTTCTTTTTTATTCTTTTCTTCCCTTATCTTATAGAAAGGAATTTTTGAGCCTCTTAGGATATAGAAGAAAAATAGGAGGTGGAAGATTTCTTATAGGATTTTGTTGCTCTATATTGGCTTTATAATCGATTTTCAAGATAGTTATCTGAATCAATTATCTGACATTAACATATTTTGCATTGCTTTCCAGATCAAGTAATATGAGGAGATGTATTAGACTGTGCTTGTATGACATTTATCTTGCATTTTATTCTCTGTTCACAAATATTCATGCTATGTGTCATTTTTATCTTTCAGATATAATCTTGATAGTCGATTCTTAGTTCTAGCTTTTATGTTTTCTAACTCGGATCTACATTGAATTGGACCATGTTTTGATACTCTTTCATTTCCTATTAAAATTATGTTAGATCTCACACTATGCTATTTGAGAAAAATAATTTTGTAAGGGTTTGAAGCATCATATTTGATTTACCATGTTCTATTGAACCTTAATGGATTCTTCTCACAAAAGGATCTTAATGACTTCTCTATGCTCATATAGGCCTTAGTTGTTTGTTCTCCTTTCAACAATGAAGGGTCTGTGGCATTATGTGTTTATTTTATCAGAATTAAGAACCTGTTGGGAAATTTGAAATGTTGTAAAAAAATTTTGGTGCATCACCTTAGTTAAGTTTTGTTTTCTACATTTCCTTCTCTGTTTTCCCAAATAGAATGGAAGATTCAACTTCCTTAAAAATATCATAGGTCATTCAGTAGAGCACTATTAGTTCCCCATCAATTGAATTTCCCATAAGGTCATTTGGAGAGGTGCAAGCTTTTATGATCAACAACCTTTTTTTTGGCATGCCCAGTGGGACATAAAGATCTTTCATACCATCTGATACCTAGCCTTGGAGAGGCACTCAAATCAAATTAGTAGAAGAGGTTAAATATAGAGTCAACATACTCATGCCCAAGACCCAAACAAGGGAATTTTCTAAATGTAACTTCCAATACTCTCAATTACCATCTTTTGCTCCTTAGAAGAGATGTGTTACAAGTTTTGCATCACCTATTAAAATAAATAGAGTCAGATGTACAAGACTTGAATCTAGAGGTCTATTTATTCCACTGATCGATAGATCTTTTCATATTAGAATACATGTTTTCTGCATGAACATAGAGGTTTATTTTGCATGGCTTTCCAACCCTTAAGAAATTTTGTGACATGGGACAGTGGTATTCCACTCGCTCCCCCTACCCATCCAGATGTATGGACAACTATTCCATCTAATGCTCTAAAAGCACTTCCAAATTTTACTAGAGAAGATTTTAAGTCACCATCAGAGCATCTCCAAGATGTGTTGGTTGTTTGCATAATCAATAACATCACATAGAAAAATGCAACCCTTAGATTATTTTCCACATATTTTAAGGGTAAAGCTTAGGACTAGTATAGGTACTTTCCTTCCAACACCATCCATACCTGGGATGAGCTAAGAAATAAATTATTTTAGTACAGTTCCAGAAAAGGAGACCACACATCTCTATTGCAACAATTAATAACAATCAAAAGAGTAGCCTAGGAATCCATGACATATTTCAATAACAAGTAGCAAAAAATGGGTGGTAGAGGATTCCCATATTAGCTAGACCCCCCCATCAACAATCACCTTCATGTTTTACTTAAAATCCTTTAATTTAGATATTGTGGTTATGGTACAATCACTTGGAGGCGACAATTTGTCTAATGCATATGATTTAGCTGCGAGAGCGAAAAATAGTCTGATCGATGTTGGAAAGATCCCACCATGATCACCAATGCCAATGTTTATGGATATATCTGGTAAAATATAGGAGGAAATATCACGCAATATGTCTGCTACACCTCCACCAACAATGCATGTGTACCCTAGTGCAAGAGTAAGCATATTAGGATCTTCTTTGCTAGCTGTGGAGATGAATGAAAATAAAAATTTACTGACTATTTCCAACGATCTTATCAGCATAAAGTGCCAACAAGTGACACCTTGAAAGCCTCCCCCTCAAAATTACCAGGGGGAAGACCACCCTTCTAGCATAATTCATATTAGGGATCTCTAAGAGGGAATAGCCAACCATAGTCTTTGGGCCAAATAGTTTTGATTACCACTTTGCTCCAGACTATAAGTCTAGCATGGGAAAGGACTTAGTCCTAGGATAGAACAACCTTGTGGAAAATATAAATGCTTGGTGCTTCCCATGTAATGATGCCCATGTGCCTTGGAACTGTCCAAGAGGAAATATCCAACACAAGGTGGTAGGACAAAGGAGCTAAGGCACCCCTCTAGATGTGGGAAGTTATCAATCTCCTGGGATAGAGAGTGCTAGAATTAGTGGCCAAATGCAAGGTATGTCTCTAGAAAAAGAGACATATATCTCCCTCAACCAAGTGATCTTTTCTTAGATGGAGGGAGATAACTCAGTGTTCGCAAATGAAATTTCGATAGCGGGAGCACCATAGGTGTAGTCAGATTACAACACCTATTTGAAATGGAGACTCACTAGAGAGTATGTGCCATAGTTGCACACTTAAATACAACAACCACAACAACCTCAGCCATAACTCAAGATCGTAGAGAAAGAGGTTAGTCTACCTATGATGAATTGACCTATTTCAAAGCCTAGGGAGGTGCCTCTATTTAAACCAAAGGTACCCCTGATCGGGTTACTTAATGTTGTGGAGAAACTACAAAAAACCTCCTCCCAATGTGTCTTTATGGGATATTTTGGCTATCCTGCAACAAAATACCTTATTGCAAGACACTCCAATGAAAGAGGAGCAACCCTCACAACTAGTTCTAGTCCCAGTGCACAACCAACAAAGGGACAAAGTACTCGATCAAGAGCCTCAGTCTTCAAAGACTGTGACATACGTAAATACTAAGTAAAAAGCAGATGAGAAAGAGGTATGCAAACCAAAACCAACCCCCTTTCTTAACTCTCATTACCAGGGATAAATTATTGTGTAACAATATGATAGATTCGGGTGCTAGTACCACAACAATACCTAAATTGGTGGTCGATGCCCTGAATTTGAAATATGAGCCCCTTGAAAAGGGAATCATGTAATTAGATAGAAAAAAGGTTCCAGTCGTAGGCCAAATTAAAAGCCTCCCCTTGACCCTATATTCTTGTCCAAGTTAGATGGTCACCCAAGAGGTGGTCATAATTGACATTCCTCCCATTTTTGGGATGTGCATGTCAAGATATTTGATAGCCAAGATTGGAGGATACCTAGCTCTCGACTGGTCCCACCTAATATTGAGTACTAAGCATGGTGCAAGGATGGAAATATTATCCGAACCATTGCATCTTGAGCACATAGCAGAAGATGTGGTAATGAGCTTTGACTTGCCACACACACATCTATCTCTAAGAAAAAGACGCACTATGTCGAGATGCTAGAAGATGAGGAGGCCACAAGTGATCAGACTCCAAATGAATAAGTCTTGTTAAAAGGCGAGAAAGGCTTCAAGAAGACTTTAGTTGACTATAGATGAGATTTTTGCATGCAAGAAAGGATTATTTTCCTAAGATTTTTCTATTCTTTAAAAACCTTCTTCTTCTCATTCTATATATGAATAATTGTTCATTTAAAAAGGAGGAGTTCTCCATGGACAAAGCTCTATGAAATTATGTATTTGAACCTTTGAAGGAAAAATATTTTGTACACTTTGCTAACAAATGATAATTTTACAACTATGCAATTGGGCCTTTTAAATTATTTTTCAAATTATCTTTGTTCATGAAATAACATGTTTTAATATATTGTGCTTCATTCTATTTTGTCAATGTATTTATTTTTAATATTTTATCTTTTGTGTGTAGCCTCGGTTTAATAATTTGAAACTATTGAACCTCTTACAAATTAATGACTATGTAAATTTCACCTTTCATTATTGCACCTATGTTCATTTTATTTCACAATTATAAATTATGTACGAATTAGTCATATACAATTAAGATATTTTAATTTGGCATTTTATCTTAGTTAGGATTTGTTTTTAGTTTTCTCTCTCTTTCCATGCAAATCTTAAAGTAAGCTAATTGAATATCTTATGAAAATCTAACTTCTAAAATCCTAGAGGTTATCTCATAAGTCATATACCATATTTGTGAGATTTCCTATGTTGATGTAGGTTTACATGCAAGTGCAATTTTAAACATCAACAAATTTTTCATGCTTGGTGGGACTTGAGTTAGAGGCTTCAGACTATGTCTCATTTGATCAATGATCTATATTTCATGGTTTTTGTTGTAAATCCCAAAAAAAAAATCTCATAGAAGCACACATTTTCCACTTGGTGACTCCATTGGTGACTAGATCTCGATTTTTACAAATAATGATAGCCCATAATATCTATTTGCATCTAAATATTTGGTAAGGAATTTAATGTTTTGAGCATGGTATTTGAGTGGTTTGTTGCAAGATTAAGAGTGCTAGGTTCCTAAAATAGTATTGAGAGTATTACCTCACTTCTAAAGAGTTGGATTTGTTTCTCCTTAAGATCATATTCAAGATGTTGCAAATTTGTGTAACATTCATCATATCACTTCTAAAAATGTGGCTCTTTGATTGCTTTGAACTTTTTCTCTCATAGGAAAGGTATGGTCATTACCTCTCCAATCTGTGATCACCTCCCTTCTTGTAAGTGATTGAGGAAAATTACCACTGAATCCTCTTCCTTTCTATTTTTATTCTCTTTGACACAACACTACTTCTCTTACTCATGAAGTTGTATCAAAGAGGGGGGAAATGTAGACACCCCAAATCCACTTCTAATTTCTCCATACTAACTTCCATTTTTTATGTAATAAACATTATTTAATTAATTTTCCTTCAAACTTAGTTATTCCTAATTCTCCTCCATTCCCCAAGGTTTAATCAAATTAATTAATTCAATTAACCTTAGCACTCAATTCTTTCAATTAGATCAATTAAAATTAACAATACTCAATTAGTTGGTTTAGGAGCTAACCAATCCTCCCAAATTATCCAACTTAATTAATTGATTATTTCACGATTATTTAGGTGATTAAGCTAATTAAATTCACTCTTAGCATTGCCTCAAATTAAATAATCCACATCATCTTTGATATTTGTCTCTTTAATCTCACCCATTTAATCCATTAACATGGATCAAAATATCAACCATTCTCCTTCTTACATGTTTCTTTGCCACTCCATGCTCACATATATGTGAGCATACTTTCTCATTCTACTCCTTGCTCACACATGTTTGAGCATGCCAACTTGAAGGGATCTTATCCCTCCACTTCATCCTACTCACCTCTATTTCTTGTTCACATGTGTAGGCATGCTCTTTATAGATGTCACATCATATTCAGGCCCTCCACCTCACCTTCCACTTGCTTCCATCTCCTTGCATCTCACAAGTGGATGGATTATCCTCCATTGATTAAGGATCTTCTTTCCTTTTATGATAATTGTCACAAGGCTAATAATCCTCTCCATGCAACTTCAATCTTAGCCTTCCATTCCTTCTTACATCCTAGCCCTCCATTTCTCTCTTAAGAAAACTATTTAATAGAGGCTTGCCACCTTCATTTATCATCCACTTTCATGCTAAGTTTATGATGTCTAATTTCATAGACAAATTATTTATTTGTACCCTTATGTTTTCCATTTGAGTAGCAATTTGCAAAGAACATCCATATTCATCCAAGTGGAGCACATTCCTACATCACAATGGAGGTACACATGCACTTGTTTTCATTGCTTGCATTTATTTTTCAATTAATTAATAAATGAAAAATTTAGTACATAAAATTGAGACCTCTATAGTGTATGTGAAGAAATCTGCTCTAACTTATAGTCTTTTAATTCTTTTATTTCCAGGTTAGATTAGATAAGGAGCCACCATATAATCATAGAGCCAGGTTTATATGTCATTTAATCCTTCGACTATTGTTGGTCTCACAAGAAGCAACTCTCTTCAAAACTAACACCGTTTTCCTCCATCAATAAATAGATTTAGACATTAGTCTTTTCAAACTTGATTTTATAATTGTCCCATGACATAATTGCGGCCTGACACCTGCTAAACAATAAACATACCATGTGCAAGTAGGTTGGACAATCTACATTCAGATATGGCCGTACATACTCAATTTCCAAAGGTTTAAGAAAAGGAGTCCGTTTGCATTCATTCATATTGACTGGCTCTTCAGGAGAGGCAGCGTACACCATGTAAAAGAGGGGACAATGCTATCAATGCATCGAATATGGAGGAAGAAAAAGAGGTACTAGAAAATGCATAGTCAGGCGTCTTGCTGTAAAATGAATGTACGAGGGATTTTAATGACTTTCACGAGACCAAAAGTCTAAGAGATCGAGAATCACAAAACTAATAAATCTCTAATGTTGAATCTTCTACTATGAATTATCAAAAAAAAAAAACTAATGAATGTACGAGAGATTTTAATGACTTTCACGAGACCAAAAGTCTAAAAGATCGAGAATCACAAAACTAATAAATCTCTAATGTTGAATCTTCTACTATGAATTATCAAAAAAAAAAAACTAACAGTCTTACTGATCTTTTCTTTGTTAAAAGAAGCCAGATAATAGATGGATGGTTTTTTCTGAGAATAGATATTTTATGTTATTGTCTTGGCTGGAACAGCAGTTCTATAAATCTTTCTTTATAATCTAGAACTTGGATGAGAAGTCTGGTGAATTGTGGTTTCTGGAAATAGCTGAAAAACTGTTCTTTAGCACATGCAATATGTATTTTGGGCTGAGTCTGTTTTTCTTGGTATTTGCAGCAATTATATGTTGTCTATTGTTCTATGTAAATAAAATTTATTGAACTTGATATATGTTTGATATGTTTGATATGTTTGTTCTATTCAGTTTTCTAGATGTTTGATAATTTGTTTTATGTTCTTAATTAAATCAATATTATCAAATTTTTATGAGAATAAATTATTTCAATAGTTTTATATCTTATTTTATTTAAAAATAAATAAAAATAAAACAAATAATTTAGATTTATTAATTTAAATTATTTTAGGTACACAAAGATATAACTAAATAAATGACACAAAACTAGTTTATTTAATTCTACAACTGAATGTGAACAAATATTACTAATTTTATTTATCCCTTTTTATTATTATTATAGATCACATATTAAATTTTTTAAAAATAATGTAAACATGTTTAAAAACAATGACATGTAAAAAAGAAGAAGAGTGATTTAATAATATTATTAAATATTAATACTTTGATAAGTAAATGATTATAAAATTTAAAATAAAATGTAAGATTTTTTTAACACACTCATGCCATTACACTCTATCCCTTAAAATTAAGAAAAAAATATAAATTCATGAAATAAAAAATCTCTTTTTGGTTTTTTAAAGAAATAATAAATAAACTAAAATTTGTAAATATTTTTCTTCTCACATTTTGAGAAATTAAATTTATTAAATTGATTTTCACACTTTGCAACTTATATTTCTTAAATCCCACTAGGCTCCTTGTTAAAACTATACATTTTAGCATTGAATTGTCTAATCAAATCAAGTCCTTGTGACCCCTAGACCTTGGGGAGATTACTTAATCTCCATTCAAGAGAGGAGTTGGTTATTAACTCCTAAATAAATTTGACTCCATATTGTTTTGTAGGCTAACAACTATCATGAATGTGCCATCTCATAGTAGTGAGCATTGTATAAGGAAATTGAATTTCTTGACAATATGCCTCAAATATATGTGCTCTCTTAGATTTCAATGCTCATAGGATATGGAAAAAATGGGTTTGTTGAATTTTTTTTCTAAAATTTTGAGAAAGTGCAAGGAGTGGGTGTAAATCCAAATTCTACAATATTTTCCAATATCCCACCAACCTGTGCCAAATAGTGTTTCAAGATAGGGTATCAATATCCCCATGAATGAGTAATTTAAAGTAGTTATTTAAAAAATATTGTTATGAATGCCCTAGGAGATATGTATTTTCAAATCAATTATTTCTTTAAGTTTTTCTAGTGTAAATTTTTTCTTATAATAAAAAATTTAATTATTTTTAAAAATAGTTCAATCAAGTCTTTCGTTACACAGGAATTGGGAAAAAAATCAATTATATATTTATATCATAGAAAGAAGGCATGAAAATATAATAAAAAAACTTAACTTTATAACAATTGATTCATTTCAATTGATTTTTTTTTTTTTTAAATTGAGTTTAAATTTGATGGAGAAATACTTGGATTACCTAATTCACATGGAAGGGTAGGAGGTTTTTCCATTGAGATGGATGGAGGATAGAAATGGTGTGTCCAGTTCCATGTTCCACAACATAACATCTAACTCTGAATCAAATTCACACTCATGTGTGTGATACATTAACTTAGGATTAACAAAGTAGGAATTTTAAAATATTGCACTTCTATAATTTTCTATTGGAATTCTAGAAAGAAATGAATAGGGCATTGTAGAAAGTCCAATTGCATCATGTCCTACCATGCTTATATCATTTTGACTGCTTCCTTCTACTTCACTAGATCCCACAAAAGAAGCTTCTACTTGTACTTGCACTTGCTCCATATCTCTAATCATTTCATCTATGAAAAACTTAGCTATTCAAGTCCCCATCCATCTTGAGGCATGACTATGATTATCTTCATATGAAACAGGGGTTTTAATTGTGTTGCCTGCGAAATCTTCAACATTAGATATAAATTGTTTATCTAGTTCCATGTTCCACATCATAATATCTGACCCCAAATTAGATTCACATTCATGTGTAGGATACATTAACCCTAGATTAGTAGAGAAAGAATATTTAAATTCTCCCATTACATAACTTTCAATTGGAATTCTTGAAAGAAATGAATGGGGCATTCTAGAAAGGTCAACTGCAGCATTTCTTGCTATGCCCATACCATTCTGAATGCTTCCTTCTACTTCACCAGTTCCCAAAATAGAAGCTTCTACTTGTATTTGTACTTGTACTTGCACTTTCTCCATATCTCTAAGCATTTCTTCTGTGCTCAACTTATTCATTGGAGTATCCATCTTGACTGAGGCATGATTATGACCATTCTCATTTGAAAGAGGAGGTTTAATTGCATTTCTTGTGAAATATTGAAGGCTTTGTTGTGAGAGGATTACTTGTTTATCCAACACTTGTGCTCTGTGACTACAATTTTGATCACCAATGTTTTGTGTTTGTGTTGAATTTTGAAGCTTCTTTTTAAAATGAGACCTCCAGTAGTTCTTTATCTCATTGTCTATTCGTCCTGGGATCCTTTATGCTATTAGTGGCCATATGTAGAAGCACACCAATCTATTCAATACTAACATAATGAAACATCTTGCTTATTGTTCAAAGTAATATAAATAAAATATGCTAGCAAGTCTTAGAATTTGAATTAAAAACAAATAAGTATTAAATCATCTACCTATTACCCCAACGACCATGAAGGTCAATAATGATGCATTCTTCTTGAGGAGTAATATTGCCACGCTTAATACTAGGACAAAGATAGTTTACCCATCTCAATCTACAACTTCTTCAGCATCTTTGTAGCCCTATACAATGCAAAATGAATTGAGTTGATGATACATGATGTGACTTGAGTTAATGTCGAAGTGTGTAATAAAAAGTAGAAACAAATATAAAAATAGTTTTAAATTAACAACAATCAAGATAAAAATTTAAGAGGTTAATCTATTATTTTAAGTTTAAACAAAGTAATTCATAAAATAAATTGAAGAAACACTAAGAAGACAAAGATTGCTAAACGTTTTACTCTCAACTTGAATTATTAGTAGCTCCCATGTTTCTCATCTTCTAATTTTCTACAACTATATAAAGTGTACATCTAATGATGGGTTAACCCGAACAATATAGTACTAGCATTTCCACCTAAAGAAGGTTCAAGGATTATGCCAATAGAAAATTATATATATGCTAATATGTTAGAGAGTGTGTGTTTGTGCATGGGTGCATATGGATGCATTGTACTGCAAGTTCTAGTTGCATTGGTTGGATTAAATAATTAATAATACATGCTAAAGAATGGAATGAAATAAACTTAGTCAAATCTAGATTTTTAAATTGGGTATTATAAAGGAAAGCTACCATCAAAGTGACAAAAAATACTGCATATGGAAATAGAAAGTTCTCATCTAGTTTGAAAATCAATATTTATCTGGATTTTACATGATAAGTGAGATTTTGGAAGCTTTCACCTGATATTTTGGAACCTTCTACCATAAGGTGACAGCTGATTTACCATTTAATGTAGCTGAAACTTATTTTCGACCAGCTCAACTGTTGTTTGCAGGCATGAGACTTGTTTCAGGCTCAAATCTCACACTATATGTCGCCTATCGGCTGATTAAAAATAACTCTTATTAAAAAATGAAATTAAAAATTCTATATTTATTAATTTATTTTGTCAATTATGTGTAGAATAAAATAATTAATTTTGTGGATAGAGAGTAAAGATAGATTTTTGACAGGATCCAAACTTTTTAAAGAATATTTTACTGTCAAAATAAAAGAAGATTTAACATATAAATACAAACCCAAAAATTGAAAATTATCTAAAACAGTCTGGTAAGAGTAAGAGATGAGTGATTTGTGATTTAAATAACCTGTTCATCTTGACTGCTAACTAATACGGTAGTTTCATTAAGGATGGGGATACAGTTCCTGAGAATCTATGAATATACCCTCAACTTTTGCAAAAAAAAAAGGTCTGTACTGCATCTTGCCATAGACTCCACTGATATTTAGAATATGCAACAGAGATCATAGAAGAGCTGCGTAGGTCAGAACAGAATGTGATCCCAATCGTCAGGCATGATGAAAGGTCAGCTTGGAAAGATTAAAGTACATACACAGTGATGCGATTACTAAAATAAATTAGTGATAATGATGGTAAGAAGGGAGTACCAGATCCCTTAGCTAATTTGCTCCAGCGGCGATCACCATGAAGTTTAATATAGTATAGGAGACGAATATCCTCCTCAAACGTCCATGCCCCCTTCTTTAACTTTCCTTTCCAACCCATCTCCAATCTTCTCTCCTCAACACAATATAACCACACGAATTGATCAACAAAGAAAGATAATTTCAATGACAAAGCAAGGATAACAACTAATCAAAGATTATTTTATTTTTTAAATATATCTTAATTATATTTTTTTTGGTATTAATCAAAGAAAGATTACAAAGAATAACAACTACTAGCTAGTAGTTGAAAATGAAAAATAATACAATACAATGAGCCAACATAAGACCATGTCCCAACATAACAATAGGCAAATACTTGAACTGAGTCAGTTTACATAAGTTCATATTACAAAAGACAACATATGGTCAAGACCTGACGAAACAAGAGACTAATACTTAAGCTGAAACACTCTACATAAGTTCATATTGCAGCTGTTTTGAAGTTGATTAACTTCCTCCTAAATTTTCTCAAGTTGTGCCATAACCATTACATTTTTCTTGGACAATTCTATGTACACTTATTATCACTATAGAATGTTTTTCCTTATAATTAACATACCTATATACAAAAAATTCTAAGTAAAAGCATCAAAAGTATTAGGCATCTAATTCTTTTTTCATCATCATTTATCTTATATTTTATGTTTTTGATAATATTTAAGCAACATTTACAAGGTGTCGTACCCTTAACATAAAGGGCCAAAAGGGCCAAAGGACGATAGTTCAAACCAACTGAACTAGAAATAAATAGAGACAGCTGACCAACAGCTAAAGGACTACAGAAAAATTACACAACCTTAGAACTAGAGGGGACCAATCTGACTCCCTGAACCCGAGGCTATGAAGTGGCAACAAATTTGGGGAGTCCCTTCTTCTTCCTTAGCACAACCGACTAGGAAGGCTCATAATCAAAATCCACTGACCGAGGCGAGAGGAGAGGATCCACAACAGCCACCTTAGGAGAGGACCACGCAGCGAGGGAGCTGACAATGAAGAAGAGGAGACAAGAGCGAACAAAGGACCAACAGATTCAATCGATGAGAGACGGGTAGGAACTGATGACACAGCGACAACAGAAGGATCTGCAAAAAGGTTGGCCGAAAGAGGAGCTATGGGAGGCTCTGACTCGAAAGGAGCAAAAAGGGGAGGGTCGCCCTCCTCAAAGGAATCATCCGAAGAGGGAGAACCAACCGTGAGATGGTCTAGGAGAGCACCCTTCCACCAAGTAGCAACACCCTTGCAGCGAGCAAGAGGGCAGCCAGAGGCCAAGTGACCAATAGAGAAACATCTCCTGCACCAAAAAGGGAGCCCATCATAGTCCAGAAGCTACGACCAAGGTCTGTCCACCATCAAAACCACATCACCATGGAGAGGTTTGGAGATGTCCAAATCAACTAAAATATGAGCCACCGTAGTATGCCCAAGATCTCGAGATACAAAATCCACCTTCAAAGATCTATCAATAGTGTTGCCAATAGCTCCAAAGCAAGAGTTCTCCCAAAACTGGAGTGGGAGATTAGATAGAAAAACCCAAATAGGTCTAATAATTAGAGGCTCCATAAGAGGATTGAAAGAATGAGACCAAGGCCGAATGAACAACAAATGAACACCCTACATCCACACCCTGTCCAAAACACTGTCACGATCCTCCTGGGAAGAAAAGTAGCAAAGAAAAAACCTATAGCACTGGGATAGAGCTCAATGTTGGTATGTGGTGACTGATCATGCTATACTGTATAGCCCATGAAAAATTTTCTTCCTACTTTTTCGCGTGATCACCGAAAAAGGGAAAAACCAATGAAAAAGGAAAAATCCGATTTTGTAGAACCCTAAATTTGGAAGCTTCTAAGCTTGTTAAAAAGGGGTTCGGATGGGTATTACTATATGATGAAAAACATGATTATTCGCAAGATTGTAATAGGTTTTACACTGGATAATAAAAGTATTGGATGGCTGCGGTTTGGTGGATGTAGCCCGGATTGGGTGAACCACGTTAAATTATCTGTGTTATGATTTATTCTGTGTGTGTTTTAGTTTATCTGTTTATTAATTAAATCTGCATTTAATTGTTAGATATCTGCCATCTCTAACCCTAACACTCAATCTGTTATGAGACTAAAGGTTTCCAAGAATCAGAAATCCAAGCATGTAGATTAGGAAGGGAGGGACACAAGCCGTAAACTTGCAGACCACTCCCAGCCGCACATAGAAGTCCTCATTCTCAGCAACCTTAGGGCCACAAAACACCATAGGAGAGGCCCAAGCACAAGGCAAATGACTAACCCTAGCCGGGGCCTGGGCACAAGCATCATCAGAGAAATATTTACAAGTTCTAGTAGAGGAAAAAGGAGGAGGGCCCCCAGCCACACCCCTCACAACACCCATAAAGGAAGCAGGAGGAGAGGGAGGACACAAGACATAATTGATCACAACAACCTCGCTCAGAACTGCGCAGTCACTTGCGTGCATGTCCTGGCCCAAGATCTGCAAAATGTCAAGTGGAACAGGGGAACCCCTGCTCCTAAAGAAGGATCCACACCCAAGCCTGGGCCAATCGAAGCCTTTAGAGCCCCATCCAACACCACACCACTAGACGCAGTAGAAGCAATCACACCCACAACAACAGACACAACCGCACTAGGAGCACCATTCAAACTCTCATTTGACCATTTTCTCCGCCCAACACAACGGACGCATTCGCTTTTGATTTCAACATTTTTTGTGATTTGTAGGCACCGAGTTTCTAATGTTCTTTTTAACCCTTTGATTCATATTTTATGTTATGTCTTATTGTAATTTTACATTTCAATAGTTACAAAAAGAATTCTTTTAATTAAAATTTTGATGCCATTGTTCTTGCAACTTATTCTTTGTGTCCTTGGCTTTCTATTTTTTAGCTATCATAGACACTCTTCACCTTTATTATTGCACTTCTTTTGTTTGGTTACAATGTTTCTCCTCTTAGCTCATAGTCTCACATATTCTTATTCTTAGATATTGATTATTAGATATGTAAATGATTGTCAAATTTAAAGTAAAAGATAAAAAAACATAGTTATAAGGTCATTATGTCTCCTTGATGCCATTGTAGAATGTTTATTGTAATAAAAAACTATACAATCTCATATTATGTTATATTTGATTTGTGTTTGAACTTATTTATTTGTTTTTTAAAATTAATGATAAATATTTTTACAAGTGTTATGAAGCATAAATCCTTATTAAATTTTTTATATAACTATTCTTTATTTTTATTTTATATATTTAAAAATGATTTTATTTACATTATTTATTTAAGAGTTATTTTATTTACCTAAAAGTTACTTTACTATTTTTAGAACTATTTTATTTACTTAAGATCTGTATTATTTTAAACACTTTCACATTAATATAGATTTTAGTATTTTGATGACATTATATTTAAAAATGCATGTATGTTTTAAATAAATATTTATAGTTTTGATTTTTTAAAGTATATATAAGTTGTGTTTTTTGTGTTATATATAGAGGGGTCACAAAAAGTGCCAAAAAAGCACAAAAGATCGAAATGTATAGCTCAAGAGAGGCTATGCCTCACATTAGGAGCGACAGTAAGATACATAACAGAGATATACATAACAGAGATATAGACAAAAAGAAGAGAAACTAGTGTAAGATATCATCCAGGGCATCAACCCAGGTAGTCCACCCCTTAGCACCTTCCATCCAGACAATGTGCTTCATCTCTTGGATTTGCGCAAGCATGAGGACCTGTTCCTTGTTGGAGTTCCTATTGTTCTTCACTTCTTGGGTAAGCATTTTGCATGTCTTCTCGAACATCTGCAGATTGTCCACAGTCTGCCTCCAAGCATAGCCACCCTGCATCTCATAGATGAAGAACGTGGCAAAACCGTTCTTCAGGAACCTTTTAAGTTTTTCTTTTTCAATCATCATGGTTGTGCGAACCTGCAGGAAAATTTTAAGAAAAGCGAGTTTTCGAAAAGACTCAGTAAGAACTCTGGGGTTGTTTTGATACCTTTCTTCATTTCTACATTTCCAGATCTACCACAAAATATTAGAGGAGAGAATTTTCCAAAACAAATTAGAATCTTGCTTCAGCCCATCAATATGCCTAGTGATAATTTCAATAATGTTAAAGATCAAAGGATAAGTGATGCCAAACATATGCCAAATTTCCTTAGCAAATATACAGTCAAGAAGAATGTGTCAACCAGTCTCGGGTAACCTACACAGATTACAATAATCAGACGCCGAGATATCTTTTCTGATAGGGAGCTTGTCAAGAATCAAAAGCCAGTTAAATTTTTTTATCTTAGGTTCAGTAGGACCTTTCCAAATAATCTCAAAATACTTCTTCCACGAGCGGGCGCCAAGGGTAGAGTACCAGACAACTGTGTTAATGTGGTTAATGATGGCATCATAACGCCCAATAATATTGTAAATATTCTTAGCTTTGATTTTGGATAAAATGGTCCCATCTGGCCATTTACTGCTTAGAAATCTATGAGAATCCAAATGACAAGAAGTCGGGAGGTCCTTGGTGGCCTTGAGAATCAAATTATAGGTCTTCTTCTGGGAGACGGGGATGTCAAACTTGTTTATGAGATCCTCCCAGCTAATTAATCTGTCATGTTCAAAAAGGTCAACCAATTGAGAGATGCCTTTATTAGCCCAGTGTCTAGCAGAGCAGCCCTAGGAGAGGGCGAGGGGTTTTCCAGAAGAACGTAAGTTCCACCAGATGGACCTTTCATCGTAAAGATGATTATCATCATGGAAGGTCATGTTAGTAACATAAGTCCTCACATAGTTCCAAGCTTTCCAAATGGATCTAAAAACAACAGATCCTTGCACAAGAATAGGAAAGTTACCAAGGAAAAGATCATTGAACGGAAGATTCTTCCATGTTTTAGCATTCTTGGGGAATCCTCTTTCAATGTTATTCCTAACGAGGACCTTCCAAGGATCATCGCCATCAAGAGAGTTAAAGATCCACTTGGCGGCCAAGGAAATCCCATGGAGCTTAAGATCCTTCAGGCCAAGACCCCCAAGGAGTTTATTAGTATGGCACCACTCCCATTTAACAGCGTGCATTTTATTTTTTCCTTTACCATCCAACCAAAGAAACTTCCTGACAGCCTTTTGAATCTCTAAAATTTGATAATTGCTAAACATCCAAGCTGAGGAATAATAGATATTATAAGAGGAAAGGATTTTTTGGCATACTTGCACTCTGCCAGCCAAGGACAAAGCTCTGTTGTGCCACTTATTTAGCTTCTTAAAGATTTTGTCTTTGACCCAAGATCACATATCCTTAAGGGAAGGATCAATAGAGAAAGGTATGCCAAGATATCTCACAATTTGGTGTGGGCCTCCCCATTGAAAGTCATAATTCTTAAACCAATTAGGTGGCCACTCATCCCAACCAAGGCAGATAGATTTCAGGTGGGAAAGACAAGCGCCAAAGTTCTTGCAAAAAAGGTTGAGTTTGTAAGTCAGAGCCTCAAAGTTGACAGCCATGGCTTCAAGGAAGATAGCAGTGTCATCAACAAATTGGCAGTTAAGAAGCTCTTCGTTGTTAGGGAGAGATATGCCCCTGACAGCAGGGGAGATAGAGCTGTCTCTCAAAATATAGTACAGGGCTTCAGAAGCAATAACAAAGAGGGCAGGGGCCAAGGGGCAACCTTGTCTGATGGACCTTCCAAGGGGAAAAGAATTAGAGAGGGAACCATTGACGTCAACCTGGGCAAAGGCATCTTTGAGTAAAATTTTAACAGAGTTACAGAAAGTCCTAGGGAAGCCGAAAGCCTCAAGCATCATGGAGATGAAATTCCATTCCACCCTATCAAAAGGCTTTTTCAAAATCCAGAAGGAACATGACAGAGTTTTGTTGGGAAGAGTTGGCCCAATTCATGGCTTCCCAACTGGTGATCAGGTTTTCAAGAATATATCTTCCTTTAATGAAACCAGTTTGGGTAGGGCACACAAAGTTGGGCAGGATATTCTCAATTCTCAGAGCCAGGATCTTGGCGAAGATTTTATAGGAGACATTGAGGAGAGTAATAGGTCTCTAGTTCTTGATGAGCGCTTTGTCCCCATCCTTAGGTAACAATTTAATAATACCCCTATTGATGGAGCTACCCAGTGAACCTCTAGCAAGAGCCTCCGAGTAAATATCAAGATCTTGGCAGATCCAATCAATATTAGCCTTGTAGAACTCAACCGGGAGACCATCAGGGCCAGGGGCCTTGTCATCATTAAGAGCGTTAATGGCTTTTTCAATTTCCTCCAAGGAGATATCTTTAGACAACTGGTTGGCTTCTAAAGAGGATATCTTGTTAGGGATGAGGGAACAAACTTGATTTATAAGGAAGGAAGCTTCTTCCGAATCCTCAGAAGCAAAAAGTTGTTGATAAAAGTTAACAAAGGCCTTTTTGATGTTTTTGAGGTTATTTATCTCATGATTATCAACTAATATTCTTTCTATAGTTTCATTAGACTGCTTTTGCTTGATGAGGTTAAAGAAGAATTTAGAGCCTCTGTCACCACACTGCAGCCAGTGCACACGGGATCTGATCTTGGCTCCTTTGACCTTAACTTGTTGGTGTTGTCTAAGAGCTTCCTTAGCATTGAAAACATGAGAAATGAGCTCATAATCTGAAGGATTGGCTTGGATGTTGGATTCAACAACCTGAAGATCGGAGGAGAGATTTTTTTCAATGAATCTAAAATCTTTGGCCCTTTTTTGCCCAATGGTTTTTAACAGATTCTGCTAGGCGGGAATGTTCAAGTTCCATCTATCCAAATGAGACTTGGTAGGAAAGTTATTCCTGTTGATGAGTCTAATGATATGGATGGCAATAAGAATATCATCATCTTTAAGGAGACTAGTGTTAAGGAAAAACTTGGGATTGGAGCCTTTGCTACGAATAGGGGAGCTGTTGATTCTAACATAGGTGGAGATAGGGTGGTGATTGGAAAGGGAGGTGGGGGTAATGAGGACAGAGTGGCCGAGTTTGTCAGGGATAACAGAGAAGAATTTTTTATTAGCATAGAAACGATCAAGTTTGGAGTAAATTCTAGGACCCTGTTGGAAGTTGCACTAGGTGTGCCAAATGCTAGGGTTAGTGTCCTTAGTGCCAGCCAAGGGATCGAATAATTGTTTAGAACTTTTCATCTTATTCCAGTGCACTTTTTCCAAGTCTTTCCAGACAAACAGAAGGCCTCCAATTTTGTCCTCCTCGGATTCAATCATGTTGAAATCCCCCCCACAAGCTAGGGGATATTAGGGAGAGCAGCCAACCAGTGCCAAAGACTCGCTCTCTCCTTGAAATCATTCGAGGCATAGATAGAGCATATGCCAAATATATTGTTATTAAAATTAAAGGTAACCCAAACCGCCCTGTTACAGGGGGAAGTCCTGTTGCTAGTGATAAATTTCTCCCATCTCCTATTGAACAGAAGGGAAACCCCACCCCTGCCTCTAGGGTGGTTGGTGTAAAGCTTGATGGAATCTTTCCACAGAAAGTTGAGGCTAGCATCCAGAGCGTATCCAATGGCCTTAATCTCCTACAACATAAGGAAATCCATGGATTTACAGGTATCAAGATACCGCTTAATGACCCATCTTCTGTCAGGGGATTCAAGCGCCCGAATATTCCAAGAAATGCAATTCATTGGGAAACATTCAAGGGGGGAGCAATTATTAGAGGATCCCACAATTGGGGCCGTAACAATACTCTGGATGTCACCAATCTTTTTCTTGGAGGGGTTCTTATTTTTGGAGCCTAGATATCTCCCCCGCCATTTAGAAGTGGGGAAAGCATCCTTTAGCTCGTCATCATCCTCTGAAATGTCAAGGGATAGGAAATACAAATCCATAGTAAGCTTTGGAGGGTGAATATCTGAAACCAAGGAGAAAGTGCTGGCCGGGATGACTTCAAGCAAGAAATCATCACCAAGCTCATGGAAGATTTTAGGGGGAAGCTGAGGGGAGGAGCCGGGTCAGAGCACCTGGGAGAGCGGTCCAAAAGGGTCAAGCAAGATGGGGCGGAGCTACTTAGGATTTCTTTGGAGGCAGTCGCGATAGAGCTATTCACGAAGGAGGCAGATTGAGGACATAAGGATAGGGGGCCCTCAAGAGCGGTGATAGTTTGTTTATTGGCTTTTTGCCTATGCTTGTTGGAGGTTTTAGACACCGCTAGGGGTCCGACATTTGGAGCAACAATCGCAAGGGGAAGAGAGTTAGTCGAGAGAATGGCAGGGGAAGGGACAAAAGGGGTGGATGGGGTGTCGGAAGCCAAAGGGGGTGAGGGATTAGCGGGCGCATTAGATAGTGGGGTTTTGTTCACCGAGGCACCCGGGTTAGGGTTAACAATAGCCAAAGAATTATGGAGAGGCGATGGCTTGGATGGTAAGGATTTTTTTGTAAGGATGGGGCAGTCCTTCCTTAGATGCCCTTCCCTTCTACACAGGAAGCACGCATTCAGACCCCCGAGAATATCAATGGGGCAAGCGATTTTGTCATTAGAAATACAAATGTTAATCTCAGACAGAATTTCATAACCCAGATTCAATGAAATAAGAACTCTAGCATCCATATGAGGGACCAATCTGACAATGTCATCCATTCAGATGACTTTACCGAGAGGCTCAAGCAGCTGAGGGAGGAAACGCCATAGAAATGGCAGGATTTGTTTGACCACAATCCAACGAGGGGCTGAGAGCACAAGGACTTCCTCATGTATAGCCTCAGGAGACTAAGCAATGGCGCGGAAGGAGGTAGAACCCACGGTCCAGTATTGTTTTTTAAGAATTTCAGCCTGGGCTTCATGATTAGCGAAAAAAATAACAAACAACCCTTTCTGTATCTGCCTACAAAAAGAGATGTGAAAACCAAGTTTCAGGTTCCAATAGTTATGGAACCAGTCATCAAGAAATTTTCTGGGCGGACATTTGTCCACTTCAACAACAGAAAAGAAAATAGCAGAATTTCTTAGTCTATTTTTTTCCCTACTAATTTCAGCAAGCATTTTAGGATTAGGAGAAACAGAGAAAGGTAAGGGAGCAACCCCACAATTCTTACCGGCTTCGTAGGCTTCATTAGGGTTCCAGAGGGTAAACCTTGCACTCGTGTTGATGGAGATACCGGACTTAGCCACCAACTCGGAGAATGATTTGGGTCTTGAATGCGAGGGGTTAGTTTCAGTATTGTCTATGCAAGAAGTATCAGAGGCCATAGATGCCCTAGGCACAGCCGAGGAGGAAATAGGGGGTACGGCCTCTGCCGAACGACAGAGGGAAGAGGAGGAGAATTCATTCATCATAAATGCATATAAATGACAAGACTACAAAGGAGCGAGCACACCTGTTGAGTCACCGACTTTTGCCAGACTTCTAGGAGCGTTCAAAAATTTTCGCATCAGAGCCGCCCATATAAGTTGTGTTTGATTTTTATATATAGATAATAAATGAGTTTTTTTTGATATCATGTAGAATTTCTCTCTACCAATTATTTAATTATTTATATTTTAATAAAAATAAATATTTACAATATTTCATTATTAATTCTTGAAGTAGGAATACTAATGTATTTGTTAGATTTTATTTATTTGTAGCAAATAAATCAATGAGAGAAAAATTAAAATTAATTGATTAGGTGTTCTAATGTACATTTTTCTTCAAATTTGTTTCAACATATCAACTTTACTATATCTATCATTCTATTGAATAATGGTTGTGAAGTGTTATTAGATTGATGTAAACTATTGGATTAGTAATTCATTGTATGCATGCTTGTAGTCAATGCAAACATTATTTTCTACTAGAGATTGGACTTTGACACTTTCATTTTTTTACTATACATCCATTCAATCTAATCAACAAGTTTTTTCATAAGTCTCAATAGAAGAGGTGTATAAGTATTGGTTGCCACTTTAGCTCCATAAGATTATAGTGGGTGTTTGCTAGCAATATTGATGTAATTGATTGAATTTTCCCTATATAATTGCATAATGACATGGCCATGATAGTAACCTCAAATTTTCCACATGAACATTTTCAAATAAATAATAATTTTTCCAAAAAATACAAAACTTGTTATTCTAACATTACTTCAAACTAATGAACATATTATACAATATATCTTTTACTTTTAAAATATACTTTAAAATGAATTATATAATTTATCATTTCTACTTTCACATTTAATTTTAAGCTTTTCAATCTTCCTCCATACATCCTCCTTTTCATTAGATACTCTCAAATCCAATTCCATTTTTTTTTTGTGATATGTAGGATAATGATTGCATTAGAGAAACGACCGTTCCATGATTGTGATATGTGGAAATAAATTCTGCCACACCTTTCAATAATAATCATATACACGATTCTCTCACCCTCCTACGTGTCTCTCTTGTAGTCTCTGGGACTGACTTAGATATCATTGTCCATCGGATGACATTAATGGAACTAAAAAAACATATATTTTTACCAAATATGTTTACACATATACATAGGGGAAAGGACCCAGTTACCGCCTCCCATTGAATTACCGCCACCTCCATGCTCACTTAACCCCCCCAAAAAAAAATCACTTTGATCCATTAAAAAACTTTATTTTATTGAATAACTAATTACAAAAACACCAATAGCTGCTCACTAAGTGCTAAAATGAATGATTTGAGTGGATTTTAAGTGCTAAAATAGCTATAATTGATTGAAATTATAGCGGGCGGATATTGGGACATTAGGTGGCAACAAACGGATGACACCTCTAAAAGGTGACTTTTTGACCTCCGTGCGCATATCCGACGCTCTCGCACTATACCGAATTTCCCAGAAGCCAAAACCTTAGTTATAAGCACTTAACTCGTGAGCGAAAAAACCCATAATTTTTTTTTCTAATTCGACATACGGTTTGAATTCTACGGTTGCGCGAAGTTAGCCCTGGTGGATACTGGGTCTTCTCCCCTACCATATTCCATTAAATCCTTTCTACAAATGTTAGTCAAGGTCCAAATGCTATTGTTGTGGAGGGGAGATCCAATCCAACACATGGCTATGTTTTTGACATGTGGAATGATATTCATTACTAACAAACGTTATTCCTCTAATTTTGGATTCTTCACACCCCAATTTCAATAAAGCAATTACCCCACATTTAATTAATATCAAATGTTTGGAATCTTTGTACTGTTTTGTAGAGATTTTCCAGGCTTAGATGGAAGTTAAAACAATTCATTTTAATCGATAAAATTAGAAATTTTATTTAGTGTGAAATGAATATGTTGATGTAATTATATTTATTAATTTTATTATTTTTAGCATATAGTTGGGTTGTATATGAAGTAAATTGTAATATTGTTAGACAAGTGACATTTTATGTATAATTTATGTCATCATAATTTGATGACCATTTCAAATTGTTTTTTTTAATGAATGCAACATTAAATTATATCATATTTTGAAAATCTGAATTGGAAACTTCAAACTTGGAATGTTCATTACACTTAAAAAATAGATAAATTTTTTATATAAAAATAAGAAGGTACTTGTGGTCATAGAAATAGATAGTTATAGATAAGGCTGTGTAGGAGAATTTTTTTTCTATTAATTTTTAAGCAACAAATTTCACATAATATTTAAAATGTTAAACTTTCTAGCAAAGGAGCTCAAAATATTTTAATGGAGAGAAAAACAACCATTTCAAAGAAGAAATTGATTTAAAGATATCTAACAACATATATTCTTTCACAAGGGATGTTGGTGAATCATGAGACATACAAATCTTATTTTAGCAAATGATAAAAAATTAAATTAAATTACAAAAATTCTAGAAAAAAAAAATTAATTACATAATGAAAATGATAATATATCTTTAGGGATGCATTATTACACTCTTCTACTTCTATTAATTTCTTACAACATATACAATGAGAACCAATATTATTAGGAATGATAGAAATGATGAACATGATTAATTTTTCTCTCTAAATAGGACCCAACTTTAAAGTCATGAAATGAATCAATATGATACATTTCCACTTGGTTCTATAATTCAAAACTAAAACATAACTTCACTACAATATTAAAATCTATACTAAATAGTATTCAACATAAAAAGATAATATCCAATTCATTCAAAGAACAAATAACAAAGATATGACTCATTTACAAGATCTTTATTAAGCCTATAAATATCTTTTCCTAAATAGATAACATCTTTGAGTGTTCTTACCAAGTCTATCTTTTTATTATTTTTAATGTGTTATGTACTTCTCTTGATATTATATATTTTTTGACCCATGAATGAAATCTATTCATTTTTTACTACAACTATCATGAAAAATCAACATAATTATTAGAACATACCAACTAGTATATATATCTTCACTACATCCATCTAAAACATGCTATGAAACATTGATATTATGTTTTCTATACTAGATATATCATGATAGTTTTGAATTAGATACATTATTAACATGTTTTTCTTTACAATATTTATATGGATGATATTTATTATTTTCTACATAAATTACTCTATAGACAAACATATTAATAAGGCAAACAATAGATAATAAAGAATATACAAACATTATTTATTTTCAAATTTATTTAAGAGGTACTTATTTTTCAATAATAATACAATAAATCTTAAGAATTATGTTCATGTTTAAGAAAATAAATGAAAAAAAAAACATTTTACTTTAAGAATTGTTTCATTTTCAATATGAATATCATTTTGAATATTTATTTAATACTTTTTGTTTATGTAGTTAGATGCTACCAAGAGGGTAGCATCCTTTTATTTTAAGTAGAAATTTTGAGCTACACCATTTTTCTCTTTTGGCATGCTATATTCTAGAGATCTTTTCCTTTGTGGATTTCTAATGGATGAGAATGCAAAGACCTTTAGACACTAAAACAACTTTTTCTTGTGATGGAGATAGAAGAGAGGGGTTATGACTAACGAAGAAGTTAAAAGTTTTGAGGGAATTATTGAATATTCCTTCCCAAAATAGAGTAATAACTTGCTTCAAAATTTCATTTCCTTTTGTGATCACTATATAAAAACACCACCCAAGATTCCAAAACTTTGTCTTTTATTGAACTCAAAGATTGCCTGTAATGCTCTAATAGCAACTCTTTGAGATGGGTAGTAGTTGCCAATTTTCCCAATCACTTCCTTTTGAGGACTAGAATATTATTCATCAAAAAAACTCCACAATATGATTGTCGTGTACATGACCATTTTCAAAGGTGCATGTGTTAACCACCTTCATGAACATCATTTCAATCTCCTCTATTATTTATTTAAGACATTAGTTATTTTCAAGAATTACATTTTGTTTCATTTATCAATTGTTTTTATATCTAATAAGATATCATTAATAATATCAATAAACTAACATTGGATGGGTATCAACCAATTAGTATATATTTTCCTTAATCCATTGTTTATCTATCTTAGTGGGATTAATATACCGCTAAAAGCTAGATGTATGTCAAATTTAAGTTAACACACTCACACATATTAAATAAAAACTATAAAATATTAATACTAACAAATCACTTACAAAATTATTATGACCATCTCTTTTCTTTACATTTTTCAAATCGAAAGAGTGACATTGAGATTTTGAGATTACTTGGTCCTTTAAGTTGTTTTAGTATAGAATTTTTTTATTATGATGTCCTCTCTACAACCTCTTTGTTTCTAGGTTCTTCAATGATTTATTTCTTTTGTTTGTAAACTTTGTAGTTTCGGGTCCTATAAAACCTATTTTTTCCTCTTTCAAAAACAATTTAAATTATTTTTAAAAATAGTTTAATCAAATCTTTCATTACAAGAGAATTGGGAAAAAAATCAATCATATGTTGACATGTAATAGAAAGAAGGCATACAAATATAAGAAATAAATTAATTTTATAACCATGGATTCTATTTCAATTGATTTTTTATTTATTTAAGTTTAAATTTGATGGAGAAATACTTGAATTACATAATTCACATGAAAGGGTAGGAGGTTTTTCCATTGAGATGGATGGAGGACAAAAATGGTGGGTCCAATTCCATGTTCCACAATACAACACTTGAATTTTAATCAAATTCACACTCATGAGTGGGATACATTAACTTAGGATTAGAAAACTAGGAATCTTCAAATATTTCCCTTGCATAGTTTTCTGTTGTAATTCCATAAGGAAATGAATAGGGAATTGTAGAACATTCAACTACATCATATTCTACTATGCTTATATCATTTTGACTACTTCCTTCTACTTCACTAGTTCCCACAAAAGAAGCTTCTACTTGTACTTGTACTTGCTCCATATCTCTAATTAGTTCTTCTATGAAAAAATTATCTATTGAAGTCTCCATCCATCTTGAGGAATGATTATGATTATCCTCATATGAGACTGGGGTTTTGATTGTGTTACTCTTGAAATCTTCGACATTGGATAGAAATGGTTTTTCTAGTTCCATGTTCGACATCATAATATTTGGCCCCAAACTAGATTGATATTCATGTGTGGGATACATTAACCCAAGATTGTTAGAGCATGAATCTTCAAATTCTCCCATTGCATAACTTTCTATTGGAATTCTCGAAGAAAATGAATGGGGTATTCTAGAAAGTTCAACTACATCATTTTTCAATATGCCTATATCATTGTGAGTGCCTCCTTCTACTTCACTAGTTCGCAAAAAATAAGCTTCTACTTGTACTTGTACTTGAACTCTCTCCATATCTCTAATCATTTCTTCTGTGCTTACCTTATTCATTGGAGCCCCCACCTTGACTGAGGAAAGATTATGGTTATTCTCATATGAAAGAGGAGGTTTAATTGCATTGCATGTGAAAAACTCAAGGCTTTGTTGTGGGAGGAATACTTGTTTAGCTTGCACTTGTGCTTGAGGACTACTATTTTGACCACTAATGCCTTGGAATTGTGTTGAGTTTTGAAGCTTCTTTTTCAAATGAGTCTTCCAGTAGTTCTTTATCTCATTGTCTGTACGTCCTGGGATCCCTTTTGCTATTAGTGACCATCTGTAGAAGTACACGAAAATTCTATTCAATACTAAATATAATGAAATCTCTTGCTTATTAAGGCAATATAATTAAAAAATGCTAGCAAGTCTTAGAATTTGAATTAAAAAAATAGATAAATATTAAATAACCCACCTACTACCCCAACGGCCATGAAGGTCAATAATGATGCGTTCTTCTTGAGGAGTAATATTGCCACGCTTAATATCAGGACGAAGATAGTTTACCCATCTTAGTCTACAACTTCTTCCACATCTTTGTAGTCCTATATATTGTGAAATGAATTGAGTTGATGATACATGAAGTGACTTGAATAAATACCGAAGTGTGCAATAAAATGTAAAAAAAATATAAAATTATTTTTAAAGTAACAATTGTTAAGATAAAAATTCAAGAGGTTTTCTACAAACCTATTCGTTTAAGTAAACAATGTAATTCATAAAATCAATTGAAGAAACACCAAGAAGACAAAAATTTCTAAATGTTTTACTCTCAACTTGAATTATTAATAGCTCTCATGTTTCTCATCTTCTAATTCTATACAATTATGTGAAGCATACATATAATGATGGGTTAACCTATACAGTATAATATTAAAATAAAATAAATCTTATTAAAAGATAGAATTAAAATATTTATATTTATTAGTTTATTTTGTTATATGTATAATAAAATAATTAATTTTATGAATAGAGAGTAAAGGATTTTTGAAAGGATCCAAACTCTTTACTATCAAAATAACAGAAGATTTAACATATAATTTTTTTTAAAAAATAATATTATCTGAAACAGTCAAGGAAGAGTAATAGATGAGCGATTTGTGATTTAATTAACCTATTCATCTTGACTGGGATAAAATTCGTGAGAATCTATGAATATAGCCTCAACTTTTGCAGATAAAAGGTTTGTACAATTTGTATGGAAAGAACTTTGAGATTCCACTGCTATTTTAAATAATCCACAGAGATCATAAAACGTCAGAAGAGCTGCGTAGCTCAGAACAGAACGCGGTCGTAATTGTCAGACATAATGAAAGCTAAATTAATTTATTGCATCTGTTTCTCAACTTGCAAGGATTGAAGTACATACACAGTGATACGATTACAAACATTGGAAGAACAACAACAAAGAAAGAAACACAGGAATAGCAACAGAAAAGAAAAGAAATTACTGATAAGAATGATAAGAAGGGAGTACCAGATTCCTTAGCCAATTTGCTCCAGCGGCGGTCACCATGAGCTTTAATATAGCGTAGGAGACGAATATCCTCCTCAACCGTCCATGCCCCCTTCTTTAACTTTCCTTTCCAACTCTTCTCCATAATTCTAGACACTCACAACTATCTTCTCCCCTCAACGCATTTATAAAGAAAGATATAATTCAGTATTTATACGTTTCAGAGGGCAATATCTGGTGGGGTATTTCTCAGTCGTTCAATTTCTACCTCATTTGCGTGTAATTGTGAATACAAGCCGTGTATATGTAGACAGCTAAAATAACAATTAATTGTTGACCTAATTGAGATAATTAGTGTTAGACGTTGGCCGAGGTAGTGACGGAGATTGCGATTTTCAGTGTGGAGGGCCACAAAGATTCATCCAGCCTGTTCGATTTGCATCTAAGATTTTGTGTCTTATGTAGTTGGACCAAACTCATACGGTGGGGATCACTTTTCAGCTAACATTAAAATCTATCCTTTTCAAGTCAATTTGTATATTTAATTTTAGTCTATGTTCATCTTCTCTTTATCTTCCACCTATTGTACTTTTTTTTGTCAATTAAATTTAAAAATACATCAAATAAAGTAAACTAACAGTAACATGTCTTTTAATGAGAAGAGATTTCCACAATCCAGGAAAATTATTGTCAATAATTGTTTCTGGATTAGATTGTGTTCAAATTTTTTGCATCAAATTTGGACACAATCTAATCCAGAAAAAATTATTGACAACATGTCTTTTGTCAAATCTATTTATTAGCCGATAGGCTATATATTGCATGAGCTTTGGCCTGAAACAAGTCTCATGCCGCCAAACCTCTTTTTCTGTTCGGTAAACCACACTTGAAAACAGGCTTGAGCGATCGGCGCAGAGATATCTTGCAAAGTACGCTGGAGAAGAAAAGAGAGTTATTGCAAAATTGGATAGGTATTAATTGCTGCCTTCAATCTCACCTAATGCTTTCACCGCCAAATTACAATATTTACTCCATACATATCTCTTGTCATGAGATTTTCATTGCACGGGTGATCGCCATTGAAATCAGAAGAGTTGCTGAAGACTTAATTCTTGATAGTTACCGTTTGGTGTGGGAATCACTTGCATATCTACTCCACCAATAGCAGTAAGAAGTGCTTTCCCATTTCTCTCATTTGGTCAATAAAATCTACTTTTCATTTACTGTGAATAGATTGAAGTAGCGGCTGGAGAAAGATTGGGTTTTTGTCGTTGTCAATGAGGAGCCGATGACTATTACCGCTGATGCCGGTGTTGGGTTCTGAACACTCATGAATATGCTCGTAGAAAAGGGGCTTGCATTGCCTCATACGATCGATTGGTTTGGCGTCTCGGTGGTCGGCGCTATTAGTACCACGGCTTGTGGGAGAGGTGTATGGGGAAAGGGCGGTGGAATCTATTAGCATGTGGTGAGGATAAGCATGGTGGTTCCTACAGTGGCAAATGAAGGCTACGCAAAACTTATTCATTTGACAGAAAAGCACAATGCTCTCAATGTCGCTAGGGTTTCACTGGGATTACTGAGTGTCATTTGGCGGGTGACATTCTCGGTGGAGAAGATATTTAAGCGGATTTGAGAGATGATTCGGATATGGAGAAATACTTCATAAAATTTTCTGCTCATTTTATTGGTATCCTTCGTTCTCTAGAGTGCAACATATTTTTTTCATAAACTATTTATTGGAATATATTTTTCTTGAAGAATGTGCTCTTCTCGTTGATATTTAAATGCATTTTGTATCGAGACAACAATGCCCTTTTTCGCTAATGTAGATTTAAGAATTTATTTTCAATATTTTAGCGCAATGTGTAATTTTTTTTCAAACCCCTTCTATAATTTTGGTGTTCCAACTCCATCAAATGATATGTTGTATATATTTTAAATTACAGTTTCCATATTTATTTCTATATATTTTTCTATAGAAAGTTGTTGGGACTGAGTGAGGCTGGAAGTGGCCATCAAACTGCAACCCCATCCATTACTCAGTGATATGTTGCAAATATTGGACCATATGTGAAGCCACAGGAATAGGACGACTGGTTAAAGCATCCAAAAAGGCGTTTCACAGGTTTGACCTGCTGTTAGAGCGAATGATAGGCATTGCGTTGTTTGGACTAACTGGTTATAGAAAAGCAGTATTGGAAGATGTTTTGTTCTGTTGGTTCTTGTGCTTTGACAGTTTTGAATTTATGAGGCAGTATTCACATAGGACAGGGCCTATCTTGACACAAGAATCCCTCTCCTTATATTTTGATTAATTTTGCTATGGTTAGATGCAATAATTTCTAGGTCTGTTTACATATATCATAAATGCAAGGTTTATGTGTGCAAAGTAATAATAAATAAACCCTTTTGGTCTTCCAATATCCAGTCCAAGAGTAAATAAAGGAAAAATTATATTCTTATATTTCTTCTCTGATTTCTGTACCCTCATATCCATATCATGCAAGGATAACTACACCTTTTCAGTAACATGCATGCACAAGTACTACTCATGCCTTAACCATGCTTGATTCTTTTGTTGATGCTCTAGATTTTTTTGTTTTACTCACTCCACAAATCTCATTTCAAATGCATTCAAAAAATTTAAAATAAGTTCATTCAGTATAGATATCTATCAACTGTAAGTGCACCACTTGTGCCATCCATTTGGCCATCTATTCCACTCATATACTGCATCAGATTTTTCCACATTTTAAATAAAAAAAGAGATACCACATCACAATGTTACATTTTGAACACAACAATTTATGCACCAATCCTCACACATCATATTGTAAGGCTAAAGTGTTAGATGGTAATCATATTCTGATATAGATGATGTAATGCCCTCCTTGTCTACAACCATAAGCAAATTGCAACTTGAGATAAGCAGCTGACTACTGGGGTCACAACAACACATGATTTTGGTGCAAATAAACAAAAACATGGTGGTTTTTACTTGTATTTAATACTGGCATGATAAGGTTTGAGGTAACCAAGCAAGTCCCTTTTACATGGTAATGCATGCGAACTCATGCACTAATTGTTAGGCATCGTTATGTTCAGTAATTCTGGTAAAGCCCATTCTTTTTATCCCAAGTTTACTTCATTACTATTCTGGATTGCAATCCCAACCTATCCAGTGCAGTCAAGACTGAACCAATTCAAGAATTAGTATCTCTTTTCTTCTTATTCATGAAGAATATAGATGTATATATATGTATGTATATGCACAGACAATGTAGCATTTATTTTGTTCTTAGTTGCACACAAAAATAGGTATTCACCATGTTCTATCAATCATTGCTGACAAGAATCATTGTCTTTGTCTTCTATGGCTATGGATCTACAATTTCAACACTCAGAACAAGGAGTCATTCAATCAATAATTAAGGATCGAGAGTTGTTCAGTCTTCTTTCTCATATGTTACTCCTTCCTCTACTGTATTCCAGGTACTTTTAGACAACCATATAATTCATTTTTCTTCTAGGTTCTATATTTAAAAAGAAAAAAATGTGGCTGGGGTTTGTTGTTTTCCCTTAGTTTTGAATTGGGATTAGGGATTATGCTGCAGGTGATCATTGGGGGTGGAGGTGGAGGTGGCAGATTTATTGCCAGTGGCGGAGTGGTTGCACCAGCAGCGGCTGGAGGTGGTGCTACTACACCTACTGATGAGTCCCCTGCCGAGGAGGAGGAAGAAGAAAGTGACGATGACATGGGATTCTCTTTGTTTGATTAGGTTAGGGTTAATTAGCATTCATCTTCATTTTAGACAGACATGGGAATTTTTGTGGACCTTATAATTGAAATGGGTCTGACTAAGAAATTTAAGTACAAGAGGGATTACAGAGACTTTCGATGAGGTGTTCTTATGTTATTTGAAATGACAGATCTTGGCGGTATGTAAGTTATGATTATTTCTCTACTGCAATGTGATGTAATTTTTCTATAACATTCTACAAGTTTTTAAATGCAAATGGTTGTTAGAGGTCTGATAAAGTTTTATAAATGTACGAGGTTTATGTGAGGGCAGTATATGATCTAAAGATTAAGTTGGCTATAGAATATGGTTAGCTGTTTGTTTTAATAATAGCTACGTTAGGATGTGCGGTTCACGTAGTGAACAATTTTTTTTCTATGGAGCTCTATTCAATTGGGTTTTGTTATTTATTTAATTTGTGCAGGTAAACATTTTGATTTCCCCCAGTTTTAACTAAAAGGAAGCCATGCACTTGGTTTCAATTTTCGGATGCCCTTTTAGATTAAAGTCTCTTTATCTGCAGTTCTTCAATTTAAACAGAGTACACATGTCCTGAATAGTTGCACAGACTCTATTGGCCTGCAAAACTGTGCTCTTTATTTTTTATAGGGAGACAGTTTTTAACATTAGAGCCAAAGGAATGGCTCTAATGTAAGTGCAGTACATTTTATATATAGAATATAGTTGAAGGCATCGTTGACAAGAACTTTTCTGCCAAATGTGCCTCAAATTGATAGAGATAACAAATCTAATTTTGGATTCAGTGTTCTTGGAGAATGTCGTATGGAGGGGTACCATCATAGAATGCAGTGTCCTAGATTGATCCACAGTACCAAAATTTTAAATAAGTGCATTAATGGATGCCAAATCACATTCTAATATGTGGGCTTTGGACGGTGTTCTCGGGATTCGATGTTTTTATTTTAAGGACATATCAATGATATCATGATTTTGTTTGGAGAGTGCATTGCTCCACTATTTTCAGGCTTTACAGCACAGTAAGGTTCATAGTTTAACCACTGCATTTTCTATTATATAGTACTGCTAATTGCTACAAAATGTTTTTGGGTGCTATTTAAAGAGCACTATAACAGAGATCCATCTAATGGTAGGGATGGGAGGCAAGAAAATTGTAGTTGCTGCAAACTCAGGAAAAAAATTAACAAATGAAAGCAAACGTGTGGTTTGTTTCTTGTGATAATATTTTTTAGAATTTCTTTGTCCAGTTCAACAATAAAATCCTACAACATCTAGCGGGGTAAAAAAATTTGGTCTGCATGAAACTGTACAATAGCAAAAATGTTGACAATTTTTGGCAAACCTTTTGAGAAATCTGTGTGTTCGTCCCTTGGATAGATAGTTGGACACTATAGAATTTTTGACAAGTGGTAGCATAAGCATATGGTTTATATCTTGTGATAATATGATTTAGATTAGTTTGTGTTTTCTAATAAAAAATACACCAGAGCCAAATTGTCCATTGCAGGAGATTGTATGTCTACAAAAATTAACCCCATTTTTTCTGCGATATTCACTAAAGTTTCTTAGTGGCCTACTATTGGACTGCAAGGTGGGCATTGACTTTTTTGAATTTTAGGAAAATGACATTTGAGTAATTTTCATTTCTATATTTGAGCATGCAGGCTACATAGCATGAACAAATGATCTTGTGCCATCTTCTCATCCTCTTAATAGTGCAGCTACAAATATAACAAATCCTTATATAAGTTATTGTTGTGGAGAATGAGTAACAATGGAATTTCATGGCTTTAGAAAATTATATGAAGAGTAATGATAAGAAATACCTGGTTGTGGTATATGTGAATTTTATTTTTTACTTCATGTTATTTGCCAAAAGCAGCTGCATGATACATGTTACACATCAATTTATAGGGCATACATACATAATGACAGTTTTCCAACTCTTTGCACAAATGAATAAGAAATCATTGATTACAAAACCTTTAAAAATGAATTTTATATAAATATTTTCATCAATTCACAATAAAAAAAATATAATTTTCTATCAGTGTAACCCTTGCACCCCTCTGGGGTGCAAGTGCTAGTATATTCAATTTTAGTTTGTATTTTTTGCATCATTTTATCTTCCTTCACACATCCTATTTTTGGATATCCTCAAATTAAACTTTACAATACATCAATAAAATAGACTAATTTTGACTCAAAAAGACTAATTTTGACTAAAAAATATTGATTAAATTTGAAATCTCATTTCAAATTATATTATTTCACTTTACAAGTATTTCATTCTTTTATTCATTTCACTTTGTTAACAATAAAAAATACATATATACAATAAATTAATTAATTTGTATTTACTCAAGAAATTATTATTTATTTTGATGTCAAAAGAAACTATTAAAAAATAAGATAGAAGTATATAATAGTTCTTTTTGACATACTTATATTTAAGAAATGAATAATAATTTCTTGACTAAACACAAATTAATTAATTTATTGTTAACAAAGTAAAATGAAAAATTGTGTTTGTTTGTCTTAAAATATAAACTATATATGATCGCAAAGAGCAATGTCTCATGTAAGAGTCACACCTATCCATTTATAATATCTATTCAAGGTTCTTTGGATCCATATTTTTAATATAGAAGAGAACAAACAATATCAATTTAAGCTATCCAATTTTTTGCATGGCATCATAGCTAGATTACCACAAATGAAAATAAGATTTAAAAAATATAATGAGAGAAATGTATATTAAGAGTTCAAGTTGATCATGATTTTAAAGAGCAAGGTTGAAGTTGAAGAATTAAGAAATTGGTAGGAATTGGGACTATCAAGTTATAGAATGTAGTTGCAAAATTCAAAATATAATGATTTGATCAAGGTTTGGAAATAACAACCAACCCACCAATTAAATTTGATGATACTATATTACTTATGACGTAGTATGTCGCTAAAGACAAGAGATGTGGAAGACAAGAGTTAAGTTTCACAATTATTAATCATAGATTTTAAGAAGAAATCACTTGAACAAGGTAATTGGGTTTTTAAAAGGGAAAATTTGAGTTTTAGAAGATATTAAATGAATATTAATCACTACCAAGTGAAAGAGGTCATAGCCTAGCCAGTATGAAAGAAGGAGATCGTGGTTAGAAATATTCTACCCGAGGATAAACAAATCATAGCATCATTTTGAAAAGAAAAATCCACCCTTGAAGGAGGTCGCATGAATAAGAAGAAGATAAGTAATAGTATTCTTATATTTCAAGGAGATAATCGTGTGGGAATTGTAGTCTATTCTAGGAAGAAAGAAACACAACCAATAGAAGTATCCACGTGTGAAGGAAAAAATTATTTCTAGCATTTAGATTCCTTTTTAAGAGTTGCAAGACTAGACATGATTCTATCCTATGAAGATAAATAATTAATAAATTCCCCCATATGAGTCATTAGAGAACTGAAATGGAGGAAAGGATAACAAATTGAAGACAAGTATTTGATACAAAGGATACACCATATAACCATAATGGAGAGATCACTAAAATCAAATTCATCTTTTCTTGTTGCATTGTAATCCATCATAGTATCTCTATTTTAAGTGTTGCTACATGAGAGATTATGTGCTTCATGATTGAAGAAGCCTAGTGTGATATTTACAGTCATGCAATTATTCTTTTGGTGATAAAAGAAATGGGAGGATTCATGCCACATTAAAGATTGGTGTGGCCCTATTTGTGTTAGAGAAATCCTTGCATTCAAATATAATGAACAAAGACATACATAGATTGAATGATAAAAAGAGTAACAATAAATGAGGAGGAAATTTTTCCCAAGGAAGATGTGATATATTTGTAGACTTATATCTCAATGTAGTTCAATTTTGAGTTAGCATCACTATTTTTTTAACATGTGAACAATTGTGAAAATGAAACGGAGAAAAGGGACTCACAATACAAGAAGACAATCCCTAATCCTTAATTTTCCCTATAGGGGGATGGTTCATTCAAGGAAACCTAAGATCCCAAATCGGATTGACTATCAACACAAAGGTGAGCCAATTCTCAAAAAGGGAGATGGGTGTTGGCAAGAAGTCAAGTCCACTTTTTGGCCAAAAAGTGGAAGTGTTTTTCCTGATTTTCAGAATTTGACACATTTGACCTTAAAATTTGAAGCACTTAGAGATGGAATTTTTAAAAAAGTCACTAATCATAAAATGTAGTATTCAGAGTCTAGTTTCCAAATATGTAATTTATTTCAATGCCCAGATTGTACAAATTGAGTTTCAATAGGCGTTTCTAAAAACCTCTGTTTAAAAGTAACTTTTTTTTTAACATACTATGCACATGTACGACATCCATATTTTGACCTAAATTATCGTATTTTTCTAAATCCTTTTGGGAGAAAGATTTGTGACTTACTGAAGCTTGTTCTTGATTTTTTTTGTAATTTTTATTGAATTTTTTGTTTTGTTAAATTTTTATTAGGCATATTTGTCATTTTGAAAAATCATGTACGACACACATAAGATGACCTAAACTTATCATTTAAAAAAAAAAAATTCAATTAAAAATAATTGTCCAGAGTTTGTTCTCATGCCATCCATTCATCAAAATGTTGATAAAAAGTTATTAAAATAGTAAAAAACCCTAATATTTAAAGTTTATGGACCAATTTTATCAGAAATTAATTGAAAAATAGAAAAAATAATCCAATTGTAAAAAAAATTACATCTGTCTTGTCTCATCTAAAATGGGTTTTAATTTCGTAAGAAAATTATGCAAAATAAGTCATTAGCCATATGTCCAAACTCAATATTTTTCTTTGAAATTCTTAGGACCTTCAACTTGTAGGTCAAACTAGGTTGAAGGCCTAGGTTCGGATTCCCAATTATTTTCCCTAACCAAAATACAAGGTTGAAACCTGACCACAAAGCAAATCCAATTTCATTTTTTTGGAAACGAGATCTCGTTTACAAAATGGGATCCTGTTTTGTAAAGCGGGATCTCGTTTCATAAAAAAATGATTTTTTTTATGGTTCTACAAAATAGGATCCCATTTTCAAAATCTCCAAAACGGAAATTTATGTTTTGGAAATTTAAAAAATGGGATCCTCGCTTTTAAAATTTTTCTAAAAATAGAAATTTCTAAAATGGAAAGTTTTCAAATCAAGGTTCCATTTTGAAAACTTTTCATTATTGGAATTTTCCAAATGAGATCCCATTTTCAAAATTTGATCCCGCTTTGAAAATTTTCCAAAAACAAAATTTTAAAAAATGAGATCTTTTTAAAAAATGGGATCTCGATTTTTTAAAAAGTGGGATCCTGTTTTTAATTTAGGCTTGGGATCCCAAAGCTAAACAAGATCCCATTTTTGTAATTTCGATTTCATTTTTTTGGCTAAGGCAAAAACTTCCACATTTCGTGGACTCAACTTCTTGCACTTACCCAAACCTAGGAAGATTCCTTAGGCTTTGAGGGGTTCACCACCAAGCAAAAGCTTGGAAAAGACAACTTAACATTCAACTCACAAAAACCTAGTAATGCAAGAAAAATAATGAGTGCAAATGAAATAATTAAGTAACATAAAGTTAGGATGTGGGTATGTGCAGGATTATCATGGAAAAAACAAGCCCTTAAGTGGCAAAAATTTCAAGAAAAATAGAGTTAGGCAACTTGACGTAAAAATTTGAATAAGTTATCTATATCATTTCAAAAATATGTAAGAATAGAATTTGTAGCAAATTGAATGTAGTTTCTAAACTACTAGGTTTATTTATAAAAAAATCTATTTGGTGAAAATTTGAAATTTCAATGCAGAGTACTTAAATTTAGGAAAAATAAGAAGTAGGTGTCCTGTTTGATCCCCTAACCACAATAAAATGATAATATTTTTACAAGATTTTAAATATAAGTAGAGGAATCATGTCCCCGATGTGATGCATATTTTTGTAATTTTTTGAAGTAAATAATTAATTATGAATTTTATTACAAATTTTAAAAAATATAAAAATCGATTTCACCACCTTAACTTGGTCAAAACTTCATGAAATTCAATTTTTTTAATCCTATAGTATTCAAAGCATAGAATGTGACACATGTTTCAGATTAAAAAAAAGTGGATACCATTTGAAAGCTATAGATATTTTTCAATCAACCTATTAATTAGGACTTTAGTCGTAATTCAAATAGAAAATGAATAATAATAATTTATTAAATTCAAAGTAAAACATTATTTATATTGGTGGAAAGTTGAGAATCTCCTTTAAAAACCCTTTTTATTTCATCAATTTTGGGTAAAAAAAAATTCATCAGCCACATACCCTACACATACCCATCATATTGCCACTTTTTGGCCCATCATGATCTTGCACATACCCATGTGTGTACTTGGGAAGTTTGGAGATGTGATAAGGATTATAAAAATGAAAAATGTTGTCAGAATATGCCAGGGAGGACTAAGATGCCTTTACTATCTTCTTAGTCTAGCTGATATTTTTCAGGGTAAACATGAAATCTTTGGATGTCGAAACTGGATCTAAAGGAATCTTTGAAAAATACCTCCAAGAGGACTAAGATGCCCTTAATATCTTCTTAGTCATGATCTGAATTTTTGCAGTCTTGAAATGTGATCTTGAGGTCCAAGGTCTGCACTTCTTTCTTCTCAGATCTAAGGTCCTGAAACTTCCAAATTTGGCTTGTAGGTGACTTTCTGTGAAGATGACAACTTTACAATGCAACTTTGCACTCCAAATGATCTTCAACCTAGAAATCTGAAACACAAACACCTAAGAAAATAAAAACTTATTGATTGTTAGTAAATTGGGGTTTGCTTTGGTCAAACCCCTTGTTAGTAATTAAACCTTGGAATGAAATGGAATAATGAAGGGAAATGATGAATGAACAAAGTGTTATGTTGTAACTCACCAAACCCTTGTTATACAAAATATGTAAACTTGTGTGAAGTGGCTAGCTTGAATGCATATCTTGAATGGAAGTAATGCTTGATAGATCTTGACTTGAATTACTTGCCTAAATCAAAACCCTACATCACAAATGTTAGCTTAAAAACACACATGATGCAAGAATATCTTTGACATGATGCTTGAATCTTGATGATGGTTCCAAATGCTTGATGAATTGCTCTTGAATGCTTTTGATCTCATAAACTTTCCTTAGGAATTCTCTCATCAACTTTGCTTGGTGAAAATGAGTTAAAGAACCTTGTATTTATACTTATCCATGCTTAATATCCTGAAATTACACCACACCAAGCTGACACATGAATTCATTAATTAAAGGAGGCTAAATCTCGCCAAGATTTGAAATTAAATCTCAAAAATAACTTGAGGGGGACTAAGATGCCCTAGGTGGCATCTTAGTCCCTAGGCTTGAAACTCGGGGAATAAAGTTCAAAAAGGGGCCCAATTAAGGTGCCTTGAAAATCAGGTTTCCAAGACCTTTGGAGGACAAAGATGCCCAAGGTGGTGTTTTATTCCCAGTCTAAAAATTAAGGACACACAGCCAAAATTAGTAAATTATCATTTATGCTTTGATGTTTGTTAGGATTAGCCATAAAAAGATACAATTTATTAGGCTTGTGGATGCAAAATAGGACCAATTAAGACATAAATAAGGATAAATAAAGCAAGGCGGGCCCAAACAAGTGTGAAAATGTAAATGTATGTATTTTCCTACACTACATTTATCCCCCACTTTAGTGAGAGGATGAACTTGTTTCAAACTCACACTAAAGTAGCCAACCACACAATCAAGAGGGGTTCAAATGTACAAATGCTAGTAAGATAGGATGACAATAACCAAGAGGGTGGCTAAGCCCCTAGGATCAAGATCCTATGACAAACCAGCATAGGCACAAAGGAACACACTTGTTGATGATATACAAAGCCATAACTAGATCATTTAAGCATACACCATCAAATATAGGAAAAGGAAAAATAAAAAGAATGTAACAGATCAAGCTTCGACTAGCTGTCCAGCGCACTGTTGACTGGGCCTAGCTTGTTTTCCCAAAAAATGTTTACAAGTGGAATGCACTGTCCACTATGCAAACAAAATGCATGCTCACAACTTGGGTTAGTGAAGCTAGTTGTCCACTAGGTGAGCCACAAGAGATCCATATCAAAGTCATAACCCATGACTATGATAAGGACAAAAAGAAAATCCATGCTCACAAGGGCTAGTTGTTCACTAGGTGAGCCCCAAGGAACCATATCAAAGCCATACCTCCATGACTTTAATAAGGTACAAAAATGAAACACAACAAGAAAGAGGGATGTTCGAAGGGATTTTGCTTAGTTCGTGCAAGGTTTCATCTTAGGGATCATTGTGCTTAACAACTCTAAGAGAGGAAAAAAGCAAGGTCTCATCTTAGGGAACATTGTAATTAATGTTTCTGAGAGAGGACAAGTGAAAGAAATATCATGCTCTCGAAGGAAATCAAACCCAATGACACCACCAAGAAAGGAATGCATTGAAGGAAGAAATAAAATCACACCATGAAACATAGTGTTGATGTACTCCCCCACTTTAAGGCAGTTGCTAATATCATTACTATGAGCAATTGATTTATAGTAGAAGACATGGGAGCTTACTCAGAAAGCCCTATGCCAAGTCGTATGTTTCCAATAAGCTATGTCATGATAAGGGAAGGGGTTTCCTGCAAAATGTATAACTCAGTATGTCACATGCAAGCAAACTTAGGGCATGTTGTCCACATCCCAAGCTTGCTCTTACATATACGTGGAAGGCAGTCAACTAGCTAGAAGGGACAATGATAAGTGACATATGAAGAGGTTACCTAACCCCTTTCCCCCACTTAGTGCAGGACAAGGGTGAGCCAAAATGATTAACAAGAAACATGCTAGAGTGAAAATTAGTATCAATTAGAGGAATTAGGTGCCCCCACATAAGGAAGAGCACCAAACTCCTTAAGATGTTGGATTTTACTTCTCAAAGGCTTGCATTCATTAATAGAATGACCATGAACTCTATGATATGCACAAAATGAACTCTTGTAAAATTCCTTTCATGTTCTTGGAGGGAGAGATATCAAACAATCTTGGAGGAGTCTCGACAAGATACTTTCTTGATCAATAGTAGAAGATGTTCCTTTATTTGTGCAAGATGTCATACACACACTAAATGATAAGGCTCAAGATAAAAATGGAGAGAAGGGAGGTCAACCTAGATCTTTCTGGAAAGAGTATGGAATGTTAGTTTTCTTCGTGTGTTCATTGCATCCATGTGTAGGAGGGAGGTTGTATCCAATACCATAACAATATTTCAATTTAGATGAAGGGGGTTTATGCTTCTGAGAAGGATTGGTTTCTTCACAAGAACATAAATCCTTTTTAAGGTTATGCATCATCCCCCCATGAGGGATGGGATTTATATAGCCCCCATCACGACTATGGGGTAATGTTATAGAACTAAGTCAAGTGAATGAAACACAAGGCTATTTTTGTTTAGATTGTGAGATATTGCACTCTTGTATAAGGGGAGGTGTAAATCCCTAATCATCATTAGAACTTGTATCTAAAAATGAATCGATGGTATATGACTCTTTGGATTTTGAGGGTGAGATTTTGGATTCTCTATTGAAAGGAGGCATAAAATCTATTGACCCCCAATTATCACTAAAGAGTTTTATTGTAGGTGAAGGATTAGCCTCAACTTGTATAGGTTAAACTTTTGATTTTGGAATGAAAGTATTAGGGGAGTTGGAAGTGTTGTGATCGTATGATTCATAGCTTCGTCCATCTGCTTCAACCATGTATATCTTGTTGTTGTACTAGAATTTCATTGTACGATGGAGAGTAGATGGGACCCACTTTCATAGCATGAATCCATGGTCTCCCTAGGAGAATATTGTATGAAAGAGATCCTGAAATGATATGGATAGGGGTAGGCAACACTACAGGTCCGACCTCAATAGGTGATGTGATAATTCCTAGTGGTTTCCTATTAACATTGTCAAAGCCACGAATATGATCATCATTATGTTGAATAAGCCTCTTGTCCATGCCAATTTTGTCTAGAGGTCAATGCTACAAACATTAATTTTTGCTCCATTTTCTATGAGAGTGCACCTAACTGTAGTTTCATTAATGATCACCTTTATCATTAAGGATTCATTCTTCTTTTGAATCTCAAGTGAGGGAAATTAATGTTTAGCGAATGTGATTTCTAATTGTGTGACTTGTGTGAGATGAAAGGAGGATGTTACATTATTAAATTTCACATAAGATTGAATCTCCTCTTGCTTTATTTGCAATATTTCTTGAAATAGACACTTGTATATAGGTGATCATTGAATGAGCTACCATATGGATATGTTAGTGGGGGTCTTTTTAAGATCTTCAATACTAGGCATAATAAGTTGAGGCGATGGTGATGTTGCGAGAGTGATTTGTGGTCTCCTACATGTTTGAGCAACTTTGTTATATCTTGGTTGTTGTAAAAAATTGTTAGATTGCATCGTAGATTTCAATAAATCTCTTAGTTTCTTATGTGATTCACTAATGGGAGGTGACTTAGGAAGCTCACTAATTAAAGGAGATCCATTTTGTGTCATCATAACCTCACCAAACTTGTCGCTATTTGCATGATATTTTAGTGAAGAGGATTCTAATGTCACTTCATCATCTTCATCTAAGGAATCCCCTTTACATGTGTCAATGTTAAGGCTTTCTTGCACCATGATATCCTCCCTAGGAGGAGAGTTTTTAGGAGAACTACAAACTAAATGTTCATGACGTTCAAAGGTCAATTATTCTAAAATGAATTCACCACAAGGGAGTTATCAATGGTTGTAATTCCTTGTTCAATAAGGTCTTGCCTAAGGGGAGAGACACACAATATTCTCACCAATCAAAGTATCCTCTTCGCAACTACGATAGTTACTAGGAGACGAATAAATTTGATTGTCATGTTTATCTATGTTTTCATCTTCTTTCAATAGGACATTCTCACAAGAAAGGGATGAATGGATGCTAGGTAAGGTGATGTTGAGAAATGTGTCTATGATCTCATTCTCTTGTGCCAAAATATCTTCCCAAAGGGGACGAGGAGAAGGAAAAGAAAGACCTTCATGATTCTCAATGATTATATCTTCTTTCACCAAGATATCTTCGTCACTAAAAGAAGATGTATCGGGAGAAGAACAATTATGATCATCACGATTATCTATGTTTGTATTCTCTTTAATCATATCATCCACACAAATAGGAGAGATAGAAGGGGGCATAAGTTTAAGGAAAGTGTTAACATTTTCACTCTCTTGCACTAAGAGACTCACAGGTAGGGAATATATTGAATGAATGACTAACATGCTTATTGACTACATTTTTCTTTGCAAACTTGGAAAAGACTAATACCAATTTTTTTGAAGAGTAATCTATGCAAACTCAAAATGCAATGTAAAGGCCTAAAATGAAATGCATAGATGCAATTTTTAGATTTCAAACAAGGTAATTTACTTATTACACTATGTAATAAAATGTTATGAATTGAAATTTGGGATGAAGCAGTGCATGAAATGAACCACTTTAAGCTAGATTTAGTAAAATACATGAAACAAAAAGTCAACCCACTGAAATAGATAACCAATGGAAACAAAAAAAAGTACAAAAAAGTATATTTAAACCATGAATTTAACTGTTACTTCAAAGTTAACAGGGACTAAGACACTAGCAAGGGATTCTTGGTCCTACTGATGAAATTATGAGGTTCTAGAAACTAAAACAGGTAGCAAACAACTCAGATAGGGTTCTGAGCCAAAAACCCAGAGAGGGATTAAGACGCCAGTAAGGGTGTTTTAGTCTAAGTAAAGGGTTTTTTTAGAAAAATAAAAAAATATGAGTTGATAATAGTGTTCCTAGATTTCCCACTCAGGGACTTGATGTTTAGAAACAAAATATCAAGAATAAATGAATGCAAGAAAAAATAACTAATGCCAAGCAATTGAATGTAAGTTTGGGTGTACTTTTTTCAATTTTTAAATGCAATAACAATGTTCCTAAATACAATTAGGATAATTAACAATGCACTTTTTAGTTTTTCAATGAGATAAGATGATGCAAGAAATCAAGAATGCAACCTATATGCACTTTCACTAATACAAATATGAGAAACCCTAGACATACATTCACTAATGCAAGATGCAATGCAAGAATGAATGCAACCTAGATCTAGGACCTTAATGAACTCCAAATGAGAAAATGAATGTCAAAATCTCAGGTTCACCAAAATGAACGATTGGGAAAATGAAATGGCGAAAAGGGACACACAATACAAGAAGGGAATCCCTAATCGATAGTTTTCCCTATAGGGGGATAGTTCATTCAAGGAAACCTAGGATCCCAAATCAATTTGACTATCAACACAAAGGTGAGCCAATTCTCAACTATGGAGACCTAGGAAGATTCCTTAGGCTTTGAGGGGTTCACCACCAATTAAAAGCTTGGAAAAGACAACTTAACATTCAACTCACAAAAACCTAGTAATGCAAGCCAAATAATGAGTGCAAATGATAGAATTAACTAATAGAAAGTTAGGACGTGTATACCTAGGAATTTTTGAAATGTGATAAGGATTTTGGAAATGTAAAATTGCTATCAGAATATGCTAGGGAGGACTAAGACACCCTTATTGTCTTTTTAGTCCCACTGTTGTTTTTTGGGGAAAATACATAATCTTCGGATGTCAGAAACAGATCTAAAGCAATCTATGAAGAACACCTCCAAGAGGACTAAGACACCCTTACTATCTTCTTAGTCTTGATCTAAATTTCTATAATCTCAGAATGCGATCCTGAGGTCCAAGGTCTGCACTTCTTTCTTCTCATATCTTAGGTTCTGAAACTTCCAGATTTAGCCTATAGGCGACTTTTCATGAAGATGACAACTTTGAAATGCAACTTTGCACTCCAAATGTTCTTCTACCTAAATTTGTAAACACAAACACCCAAGAGAAGAAAAACTTGTTGATTGTTCATAAATGGGGGTTTGCCTTGGTCAAACCCCTTGTCGGTAATTAAACCTTGGAATGAAATGGAATAATGGAGGGAAATGATGAATGAACAAAGTGCTATGTTGCAACTCACCAAAACCTTGTTATGAAATCTGCAAACTTGTGTCAAGTGGCTAGCTTGAATGTAGATCTTGAATGGAAGTAATGGTTGATAGATCTTGACTTGAATTTCTTGCTTGAGTCAAAACCCTACATCACAAATGTTAGCTCAAAAAAACACATGCTACAAGAATATCTTTAACATGATGCTTGAATATTTTTGATGGCTCCAAATTCTTGATGAATTGCTCTTGAATTCTCTTGATCTCATAAACTTGCCTTAGGAATGCTCTCATCAACTTGCTTGGTGAAAAATGAGTGAAAGAACCTTGTATTTATACTTATCCATGCTTAATATCCCAAGATTACACCACACCAAGCTGACACATGAATTCATTAATTAAAGGAGGATAAATCCCACCAAGATTTGAAATTAAATCCTAAAAATAACTTGAGGGGAACTAATATACCCTAAGTGGCATCTTAGTCTTGAGGCTTGAAACTTGGGGCATAGAATCCAAAAAGGGGCCCAATTAAGGTGCTTTTAAAATTAGGGTCCCAAGACTTTTGGAGGACAAGGATGCCCTAGGTGGCATTTTAGTCCTAGTCCAAAATTCAAGGACACAACCAAAATCAGTAAATTATCATTTATTCTTTGATGTTTTTCGGGATTAGCCATAAAAAGATACAATTTTTTAGGCTTGTGGATGCAAAACAGGACCAATTAAGACATAAATAAGGATGAATAAAGCAAGGTGGGCCCAAAAAAGTGTGAAAATGCAAAGGTATGCATTTTCCTACACTACAACATGGATATATTATTTCTCTTTAATAAGAGAGAATGATAAGATATCAAGATATTATATATAAAGATGTATCATTTTTAATAACTTGGCTAAAGATTGCTACCTAGTGAATATAATCCATTTTAAAGTCAAACCATCATTATTAAAAATGGAAGTTAATCACTGAATAATTAAAAAGTGACACCCAACATCTATTCTATTGGTGTATATGAATATTTTTATGAAAGAATACACATTCCAAGGGATACTCATTGAATAAAGAGAGGCATGCGAAACCACCAAAATCAATTGCCATCAATTATTACATGTAAGCAATTTTTTTGTGGCTAAAGTTTAATTGTATAAGCGATGAAAGGAGGATATATCAAAATTGAGAGAAGAAATATTTTTTCAGGTCAATTACTTGAATATTACTTAAAGTAAAATTACTATCTAAAGTCTAAGCCTACATTATGTAATGTACATCATGTGATACAAATGATTTGTGTGGTTTACTAGATGAATCATTTGATAAATATGATATAGCTATAGTCTCTTTTGATAAAATGTGTAAGGAAGACAACAATATTTTTCAATCTAAAACTCTTTCTAGTTGTGAGGACGATGAAAAAATATTCTCTAAAAAATGTTGGATTTAAGATAATGAAAACAATGGGATACAAAGGAAAAGATTTAGGAAAATATGGACAAGGAATTATAGACCCCATTGAGCCAATAATGATGTTAACATTGAAGGCTTTGGATATTATAGTAGAAATAAAAAAGATGTTACATGTGTTACAAGTTTAGAAAAATCATCTCAAAGAATACAGTGCATACAATACTTTGATTATCATATAGACATTGGCATAGAAAAGAGCTATGTTAGGATTTTCATCCTTGTAGTATATGTGGATTGAAGAATCATTCTGAGAAGTTGTGTCAGAACAAAAAGTGGAAGAATTTTTTCTAAAAATAGTATACAGATGGACTATGGATGGAATGGTGTATCCAATTGGAAAATTTCATAAATATTTTCAAATTTTTGTACATGCATAAATATTCTCATGTCAAAAAAAATAGTTATAGTGTTGATCATAGAGATCATTGTTATCTAACCGATCCTCCTATCTTAATGCCAACTATGAAAGAAAGACCTTTTCTACTTTACATTGTTGCATCACCTTATGCCTTATCAGCCTTTTTGGCCTAATATGATAATGATGATAAGGAAAGGGAGGTCTATAAATTAGCCATGTCCTTGTTGATTATAAAAATTTCTATTTGGCTATGGAGAAACAATGCATTTCTCTCATCTTCATCACACAAAAGCTAAGGAATTACCTCCATGCTGAAACACATGTCATCATGAAAAGTGATCTTCTGAAGCATTTATTCACTAGGATTGATCTCACTGGAAGGTTGGTGAAATGGGTAATGTTGCTTTATGATTTTGACATAAAATTCATGACTCATAAATCAATAAAAGGTTAAGAAGTTTCTGTTCAATTGGTAGATGCTCCCTCATCTCACTCCTTCCTTGGTTTGAACTTATTTCCTGATGAAGTTCTCTTTGCAATTAGTCATGATCTGGTGTGGGGGATGTACTTCTATGAATCTAGGTGTCAAGATGGCTCCAAGGTAGGTGTAGTCTGAATCTCACTTGAAGGTAAGCTAGTTCCTTTATCTTTTCGTTAGATGTTCAATGTACTAATAATATCACTGAGCACAAAGACCTTATTGTTGGATTGTGTTTTGTGATTTCTTTGAACATAAAACATCTTCACATACATGGTGAATCTGAGCTTATCGTAAATCAGATTATGAGAACGTATCAAGCTAAGAAGAGCAAGGTATCTTAGTATTGAGATTTTTATTTATCCTTACTTGATCACCTCTCTTAATTTATGATAGACAATGTTCCTAGGAGAGAAATCTGACATGCAGATGCCATGAAGAGTGTTGCTTCCCTAGTGCCTTTGGATAATGATATAGAAGAATACCACTTTGTGGTTGACATTCTTCGCTCTCCCACTGTCTTTGATCAACCTAAATCCAATGCTCTCATGTGTGCTTATGTAGATAAGAGGAATGGTATTCTAACATTTACAACTATTTGAAGACAATAAATTTTCCTAACAATGCAACAAAGAAAGATCGTACTCAAATACAAAAAAATTTAGTCTGCTATGTTGTATTATCGAATGTTCTTTATCAGAAATCCCACAACGGTCTTCTCCTTTGGTGTCTCACTAAGGCAGAAATACTCCTTTCCCTTAAGGAATCCCATTCGAGTTTTGGGGGTAGACATTTTGGTGATAAATCCTTGGTGTGAAAATTGATTCAAATGGGATAATCTTGGTAGACAATAGAACAAGATTCTTTTTCCTTTGTCAAGAAGTGTTTGCA